>OY992769.1:20368849-20593729 GCA_963921325.1 Logfia minima
GGGACCGGTGCGCCCTTTGCATATTGACCGGATACCACGAAGATCCGGGTATTCATCGGTGTTGGGCGAAATTGGTGTTGTGGGGCCACCGGTAACCCTGGGAGTAGATGATTTAGCAATAATTGGACAAAACGTGGGTACAAAGCCCACTGTCCCTCCCCAGCCTGAGCATTGTCTACCATAAGCCGAAAAAGATACCCCGAGAAGTTGTAGGGTTTGTTGTATACAAGTGCCAGCATAGCGGATGCAGTAGATAGACTCATCCCATCAAAACCAGCCTTCCTGCCAGAAAGGCAGACAATCATAATGTGCATCAAGTACCGCCAGACCTTAGTGAGATAGGCCTTGCGGTATTGATCACGTGGGATAGTCGGGTATCCAAGGCGACCCATGCCCCCGGCAATAAACAAATGGGAGAAGGCCACGGGCATCTCGGAATCATCTGGAAACTGAAAGAAGTCCCGAATAGTTTGCTCAGAGATAATAATTTCGCGCTCGTTGACCTGAGATATGAGCCGCGGAAACTCAAGGTCTGAATTGACCGCAACATTTACCCAAAACTCGGAGACCTGATCCTTGTATATGGTTGTGGTAGCAATGATCACAGTATATATACGGGATCTGCGGAGAAAGGCAATCATCGGACGGTAAGGCGCCGCCGATTCCTTCTCGTCATCTAGGAAGGCCGTGACATTATGTCTCGGTTCCCAGAAAAAAGCGTTAACGTGAGCCATATCTGAAATAAGATGATAAACTTGAAAGCCATTAGTCTCAGCAATTAACATTGACATTTTTGAATTTAAAATGTCTTGCGACACAAGCCTTGTGTCGCAGGATAGACTGCGACATAATGAGTTATGTCGCAGTTTTGCAATTTAATCAATTTAATGATTTATTAGCGACATAAGGATTGTGTCGCACACATAGCTCAGCGACATAACAGTTGTGACGCAAACATAGTCAGCGTCATAAGTCAGCGACACAAGTATTGTGTCGCAGCAAGAAGCAGCGTCATAAGGACACAGTCTGCGACACAACGCTTGTGTCGCAGCTTGTGTCGCAATGAAGAACACGATGAAACCCAGATTTTTCTGATGAACACATTTTGGGGAAAATGAGTTTCAATAGGTTCAAAACGTTCACAATCACAGCAGGAACATTATGCAACATCAATTACTCAGATTTAAACACATTTAGGCTATTAATTTTGCAAAACATTAAAAACCCTAAAACCCGAATGTTCAAACACAAATTCCCGAATGAATACGTAATAAAAAGTGTTAAAATGGGTACCTATGAGCGCGGAATGATAAGGGGAACACGATTCAGAGGTTGAAATCAACAGAAAACGCCCAAGAATCACAGAAAAATTAAAAAAAAATCAAAAGATTGCGTCAGAGGGCTTATGTCGCAGGATCCGCTTGTGTCGCAGCGTTGTGTCGCAGTAATTAAAACGAATTACAGCGACACGAGGATATTTATACCCGGGACACAATGAGCGACACAATATTGCGACACAAGTGTTGTGTCGCTATGTTGGCAACACAATTAAGCGACACAAGGATTGTGTCGCTGCATTAGCAACACAAATTATGCGACATAATAGGGCGACACAACTATTGTGTCGCTGATCCACAAAGTATGCGACACAAGTCTTGTGTCACAGTTTAGCAACACAAAATATGCGACACAAGCCTTGTGTCGCAGAAGTCAATCAAGGGTTCACCTTTTTAAAGATATTTTGAATTTGTGACACTTAGTGAACGAAGTAAATAAAAACCAAATATCATAATAACAAATAAACAGCAAAGAAACGCTTAGAGAAGTGTCGATTTAGGGATCATATTAGGAAGACATATTCGCAAGACAATATCAAATTTTAATTCGATTATCAGTATAGTTGTCCAGATTTAAATTTATCAAGAAAAGTTAACAAGTCTGAGAAGCAATCTGTAACAAGACGATTATCGGTATTGTTTGTCCACTTAAACATGTAACACACTCAACTTCAAGCTTAGCAGTTATTATTAGAGTGAATCAATCTCTGTGACTCCCACATAGATATACGCCTAGTATCAAGACATGCCCAAAGCTTTGATTAGTTAGAGAAAGTATTTGAAGTCAACATTTTTAAGAATCAAGCCAGCGGTGACAGGTCTGTACTGATGTACAACAAAGCGACTTAACTTGATTCAGGTTTAAGCAAAACCAGACTTTGTCAAACCATTTGGCGACCTTGTGAGGTGTCTTTGATTTTATAAGACGTTAAAGTGCTTTGACTTTTGTTTGCTTGGTTTTTGAAAGTATACTGACTGAGACCAGGTCTGTACGGGCGTACAACAAAGGAAACAGACAGCATAAATCCCCAAATGTTGTCCTATACAAGCTCAGGTCAATAAAAGCATGGCAAGCTGATACATAGGAATTAAGACACATTGTCTAACATCATATGTTAGTCATCACAAAAGAATAAACACAGATTAGAGGATTTCTTAGTTGCTCAAAGAAGAGTATGAGAATGTCTACCAATACATCGTGCAGTGATACAACTGATTGTAAGGACATGTTTAACATATACGAGATAAACCTACTGATACATCAAGGATAAAACTTAAGATTGACGTTTGAGGGGTGTCTCCTAATGTACTATCATATCCCTAGTTGTTTATAGACACAACTTTTTTTTTTTTTTTTTTTTTTTTTTTTTTTTTTTTAAATGATAACAAGCTTAGGAACATATCATACTAAGGTCACAAATATTACTTTTGAAGTGGAAAGAAACGTAACCCTATCATGTTGACAAGCTCATCGAAACGAGCGCGGGAAAAGGCTTTAGTGAACAGATCGGCATTCTGCTTAAGGGTATCTATTTGGACCAGATCAATTAGGTGTTTCTCATAACAATCACGAATGAAATGAAACCTAATTTCTATGTGTTTGGTCTTAGAATGTTGGACAGGATTACGAGTAATACATATAGCAGCAGTATTATCTATATGAATAGGAGTCATAGTTAAGAGTAAACCGTAATCGCGCAACTGGTGTTGTATCCAAAGAACCTGGGAACAGCAACTGGCAGCAGCAATGTATTCAGCCTCTGCGGTTGAAGTAGAAACAGTCGTTTGCTTTTTGCACTGCCATGATACAAGCCGAGGTCCAAGAAACTGACATCCACCAGAAGTAGACTTCTTATTCATATTGCATCCACCATAGTCCGAGTCCGAATAAGCAGAGAGCGCGAAAGTTTTCTCATTTGGTCTATATTTGAGATAACCGAAGATTCGCGTAACTGCCTTCATATGAGACACCTTCGGTTTAGCCTGATACCTGGAACAGAGAGAGACTGCAAAGACAATGTCCGGACGTGATGCCGTGAGATACATCAGAGAACCAATCATAGATCGGTAATCCTTTTCCGGACAGTCCTCTTCATCCTCCGCAGGACCAATGTGATGATTTAGCTCTAAGGGCGTCCCATAGGGTTTACAGTCAGTCAAGTTATACCGCGTAAGCATATCATTGACATACTTGGATTGATGAATATAAATCCCCTTAGCAGACTGTTCGACCTGTACGCCCAAGAAAAAATTCAGCTCTCCCATTGCACTCATTTCAAATTCTGACTTCATAATCCGCTCGAAGTCGCGACATAGTTCATCCTTGGTGGAACCAAAGATGATGTCATCCACATAAACCTGTACTAATAACAAGTCCTCCTCTGCATGCTTGATGAAGAGAGTATTGTCGATCGTTCCGCGTACAAAACCATTCTTCAGAAGATGAGTCGCAAGCCGCTCATACCAAGCTCTAGGAGCTTGATGAAGACCATACAATGCCTTGTCTAGTTTGCAGACGTAGTTCGGATGAACAGAGTCTTCAAATCCAGGCGGCTGTTTGACATAGACCTCTTCAACCACTTGACCATACAGAAATGCACTCTTAACGTCAAGCTGGTAAACCCGAAATCCTTTGAATGAAGCGTACGCCAGAAAAATGCGGATGGATTCCAAACGAGCAACCGGAGCAAATACTTCATCATAGTCCAAACCTTCAATTTGAGTGAATCCCTGAACCACTAGACGTGCTTTGTTGCGAATTACCACGCCCCGATCATCCTTCTTCACACGATATACCCAACGAGTGCCAATAGGATGAACACCCTTGGGTAAAGCCACCAAAGTCCATACTTGCAGCTTGTTGAATTGTTGAAGTTCTTCCTGCATAGCTTCAACCTAGTATGGATCCTTTAACGCATCAACTGTCTTCTTCGGTTCTACTTGGGAGAGAAAGCATTCTTCAATTTCCGAAGCAAGACAAACAGGATCAGTGACGGTAATAGGAGACGGTGTCAACACAGATTGTTCAGCAGCAGCAATCTGTCTTCTCGTTAAAACACCTTTGTTTAAATCACCAAGAATGGCATCAACTGGATGTGACACATTGATCCAAGAACTCGGAATTGCAGCTGGAACGATGATAGAATCAAGGTTTGTAGAGTCAGCTTCAAGTTCGAGTTGAAGTGCCGGTAAATCTTCAAGGTCTGATGCAGGTAATGGTTCAAAAACGGCTATGGGTGATTGAACAGAATCCTCAACCATTTGTTCCTCAGAAGAAGTAGAATTAGGAACATTTTCAGGAGCAAGCGGAGGTGGAGTATCACAAGAAACAGAGGGAGCAGAATCACAAGAAACAGAAGGAACAGTTGCAGGATTTTCTGCAGGAGGTGAAGGAATAGAGATGGGTGGAACTTCAGAAGCGATGTCCAGCCCATGAAGTAGTGTCACTATATCCTCTTCTTCATTTTCTTCAGGAACATTGAAAGAATCAAACAGAGTTTGATAGTCAAACAAATATTCGGGTCCCTTCCCTTGAGGGTTGTCAGTGTAATGGAAGAAGGTAACCTCAAAGTGTTCTTCCACACGCTTGGTCACTAAGTTATACACACGTTTGTTTGGTGAGTTATTAGAGAATCCTAGAAAAACACCTTCACAAGATTTCTCACCAAACTTAGCAATTCGTGCATAGACAGCCAAACGGTTCAAGAAATTGTAGATTAGGCTTTCTGTTGTTGAACAATTCATAGGATGTCTTGTTCTTCTTCTTAATCGTTAATACCCGATTTAGAACGTAGCAGGCCGTATTCACAGCTTCGGCCCAGAAGGTGATTGGAAGCTTAGAGTCAGATAACATTGTACGTGCAGCCTCAATCAAGGTTCTATTCTTATGTTCTGCAACCCCGTTCTGCTGTGGAGTCCTTGCGGCACTGAATTGGTGTTCAATACCATTACTCAAACAGTACAGTTCCATAATCGAGTTCTTAAACTCTGTACCGTTATCACTCCTAATTTTCTTGATTCTCAAATCACAAAGATTTTGCAGTTTATCGAATAGATAAATAAGAATCTCAGGCACTTCATCCTTGGTCTTCAGAAAATACACCCAAGAAAAACGCGAATAATCATCTGTTACAACTAAGCAATAAGAAGTACCTCCCAAACTTTTCTTTCTGACAGGCCCGAACAAATCCATGTGCAAAAGCTCTAACGGCTTCTCAGTTGAATTCACCATCTTCGGTCTGTGAGACTTCTTGTGTTGTTTGCCCTTTTGGCATGGAACGCAGTGATCATTTAAACCAAAGGATTTTTTGGGAACACCTCGCACAAGATCATTCTTGATCAGGTAGTTCATCTTGCGAAAGTGCAAGTGTCCCATACGTCTGTGCCATAATAACGATTCTTTTTCAGGGGCTTTAAAAAGAAGACAAGTGAGCTGTGTAGTTTCCACAGTACTCATGTCCAGAATATACGTGTCTCGCTCCCGAGGTGCCCTCAGTAGCACCCATTCTTCAGGGATCACAAATCCCGGCTTCAATATACAACATTCAGTGTCTGTAAAAGTAGTAGTGTACTTTTTATCGCACACTTGAGAGACACTGAGGAGATTGTGTTGTAATTGCTCCACAAAATTTACCTTCTCAAAGCTTACCATTCCATTGGTAAGCGTACCTTGACCAGAAATAACTCCCCCTTTATCACCAGCGAAGGCCACATACCCTCCATTGAAAGCATGAACTTCAGATAAAAGAGAAATATCACCGGTCATGTGCCGAGAACAACCGCTGTTGATATACCATTTACTATTCTTTACAGATTCAGGTTACTGCGGCACCACAAACAAGGTACATTAGTTAGAAATGGAGACCCAAGCCTTTATAGTCTTGGGTACTCCAGTAACATCATCAACAATGACCACATCAGTCAAAACTTTGTTTTCAAAAAGTTTAGAATGTTTGACTGATGAGGTATTGTTAGATGTAGAATCTTTGCAAGATTCCTTAATCTTCCAAACTTGTTTTGGTTTGGATGCTTGCAGGTCAACAACTTTGGGCTTTAAGTTTTGCAAAGTATTTTGCTCAACTTTGTTGACCTTAACAGCTGGGATAGTAGGCTTAGAGCATTTCATTGAAATAGGCTTCTTTGAAAGTTTTTTAAGTTTTGAAACTTGAGAAACCTGTTTCCCAGACTATTTCTTTGCAAGCACATGACAATTATTTATCAAATGACCTAGCTTCTTGCAGTAGAAGCAAGATCGCTGCTCAAAACAAGATTGAGATTTAGGAACAAACCGATGAGCTCGACCAAAAGAAGCATGTGTTGAACAATCACACTTGTGTGAGCATTCAACAGCGGCAGATGCTTTAGTTGAAATTTTAGAAGATTTATTTAATTTAATCGTTTTAGAAACAATCTTCTTTTGAGGTTCAGCCATAACTTTACCTTTTCCTTTTGTTATAGCATGTTCTCTTTGTTCGATAGTAATTATATGATTTTCAGGCTTGACGTTTTTCTTAACTGGTCGATACGCTTGATCAGTTATATCCTCAATTTCAATTTCCTCTTCAATAATACGAGGAAGCATAGAAAGAGTCTTTCCTAATTTTGGCTCAACTATATTTTCAGATTTAATAAGTTCAGTCTGATGAATCTTGGCCTTAATAGTTTTAACTTTCTCAACCTTTTGAGTCTTACTTATTTCAGACTCACTAGTATTAGCCCTAATAGGCTCAGGCCTACTAGTTTCAGGTTGTTCACATGCAATGATGACATTTTCAGCCTTAACTAGCTCAGGCTTACTTATATTGATGCTCACAGTTGGTTTGACAGTTTTAACATCTATCTTAGTAAAGATAGGCATCATATCATTGACATTATCCCTAACAGGCATAGGCAAATAATCCTTAGGAGGTGGGACTTGATGAAAACCAAGTCCTGCCTTACTCTTAGTGTCAGTCCTCTGTGCTTGTAGGATTTCATCAAAGACTAGAGAGGATGTTGAAAAGTTTGAAAGCTTTTTCTTTAAATTTAAAATCTAAGTTTGAGATTCAACAAGTTCCTTTTTAACAGATGATAGCATGTCAACATAGCTACCAATTTCATCTTGTTGTTCAAAAATTTTAGCTTTCAGTTCCTTTTTCTCTTCCAAAATAGCTTTTAACTTTTGACCACTGGCCTTATCACTGTCCCGTAACATATTATTTGTTTCAGTTAAATTTTCTATGACAGTGTTAAGGCGTGTGGTATCCTCTCTATACCTATTTAGCTGGTTAGTTAATTTAATGCATGATACACAAGATAAGGGTTCATCATGTACCTCATGCACTTCAGCCATTAGTGCCCGTTCTGTATCATCTTCATCTGGGTCAGACCATTCCCAAGCATTGTTGGAAAGCAGTAGCGCAGCGGAAACCATCGCTTTTTCATCAGATCTGGTTTTCTCAGATGAGTTGGACTGAGAGGGCTTGGACAAACCGGAAGGTGGATTCTTCTTTCTGTCACATTCACGAGCAAAGTGTCCATAGTTGTGACACTGATAGCATTTTACCTTGCTCTTATTGAAACCAAGACCCTTCTCTTCTGGATCAGTGACGTTCTTCCTCCCAGTCTTTTTCAAGAAATTTTTGACGCGTCTTGTGAGCATAGCCATGCTCCACTTCAAATCCATTCTTTCAAGCTCTTCTTGATCGATTTGACTGAAATCTTCTTCAGTCATATTCACAGTGCTGTTCTTGTTTGATAGGAAATCATCATATGCTGACAGGAAAGCGGTGAATACAGCTGCATGTTTCTCAGCAACTGCAGGAGATGCTCCTTTAAGATTGGAGTAAGTACCACCCCCACTAGCAGAGTTTGTGGTAGTATATCCAAAACCACCAGATAAATTAGGAGCACCAGAACCCCCAGAGAAGAATGCAGCCCCAGCAGCTTGAGTCGCTGCAGCAGGAACATCCACACCATATAACATGGGATTCTGAATATGTGCAGTAGCCTTGGTCTCCTTCTTCTGCATGTCCAAGAGGTCAGCAGCAATCTGTCCAATTAGATCATCAAGCTCCATATCCATTATATCCTCGTCTTTTTCCATCAGCAGCACGCGTGTATTCCATTTCTTTGGTAATGAACCCAGAAGCTTCTTGTTTACATCAGTTTTGTCGAGATTTACTCCACCCTCAACCAATTCACTTACGAGCTGAGAATATCGACTACACATATCTACCAGAGACTCAGTAGGTAACATGTCAAAGACCTCAAACTGTTTCTTAACCAGATCCAGTTTGTTTCTTTTGTACTGATCACTACCACCACATTTCTTCTCAAACCCTTTCCATAAATCATAAGCGGTCTTGTGATGGCGTAGTTGTCTCAAGATCTGTTGAGGTAAAGCCATAGTAATCGCAGAATAGGTCTTTCGTTCGGTACCGAAGGCCTTACGCTCTTCAGGAGTCATTGATTTGATGGACTTTTCAGGAATAGGTCCATTAAATATACCGGTTCGAACAGGACGTTCATATCGTTCTTCAAGATAGATCAGCATCTCAGCATCGTTGAAAGATACAAAAGCTTCAAACCGTTGACGCCAGTCTAAGTAGTTCATGCCCGTAGTGTACATCGGTGGTTTGTTTGTAGAACCCACCTCACTTGAATGCTTCAGCATTGCTCCAACCTGTTGAAGTGAAGTAGAAGTAGACATGGTAATGAAGTAGAAAATGACTGTTCAAAAAATTTTGAAAAACTGAAAAATGCGACACAAGCGATATGTCGCAGAGGTTATGTCGCAAAAAGACTAGCAGCGACTCAATGATTATGTCGCACACTGTGTCGCAGTATTAAGGTCGCTGAAGACCTTGTGTCGCAACACTATGTCGCAGAATTAAGGTCGCTGAAACCCTATAGCGACACAATATTATGTCGCACACTGTGTCGCAAACACGGCGCTGTCAGTACGAACAAGCCTCAAAAACACAGATTTTCGAACCCTTAATGTTTTTTATCCAAAAACCAATAAAGATACAGCTTTCTAGGTTCAAAAACACTACAAAACAACTATATAGCACCAATAAAGAAGATCAAACACTAATAAAATGTCAAATGATCAAGAAAATGCATACAAGTTTAACCAAATGATTTGAAACCACTATCAATCATAGATATTGGCTCTGATACCAATTGTGGATCCCATTAGGGTGATCTTTACTCAAATCATAAGGTTAATGAAGACAAGAAGACAAAACAAAAGATATAAAGATTGTAATAAATGATAATCAAATGAAAACAAAACTTTATATGCACCAATCCCCAAAATATTCTCAACAAAATCAGTGTAGCAGCCAAATACAGAGAATAAAATGATTGGAAAATTGTCTTACCCTAAATATCTCTAAGGGTATTTATACTAAACTGTCTGGCCGTTCTGCGACACAAGCCTTGTGTCGCAGAGATCACTATTGCGACGCAAGCACTGTGTCGCAGTACACAGAAAATGTAATTATTCTAAGTCTATTACATATACAGACACAGTACAGACTTGACCAACTGACAGACACTCTAATATGTATCAACACCGTGTCTAACGTAGTATTAATAGTAGTAGTAGTAGTAGTAGTAATTAACCCCCAAAAGTAGAAAAATGAAGCCCTAAGACAAATAGTCAAAGTTTCTTAATTTTTTATGCAAAAAAAGGATGGTTTTCAAAACGACTTGAAAATTTAAAATCTCATCTATAATAAAGTCTTTTGTTAAAAAACCTTAAAATTTTCCTTCTCCCACTTGTTTGAAATTCATTGCATTATCCATTTCACCATACCTAAGATCCCAACATCCTTGCACTCACAAACAATTAAAACCTACTAGAAGCTATAATATTTAGGTACCTAAGTCATCATACACACCCACTCACATATTTTGAGCATTTTTGAGTTATTTAAACATACTTGAGAAATTTTAATGCATTATCTGATAACATGATATGGGTATTTGCTCAAACTTGTTGAAAATATGTGCTTTGGATATCTTTATACTTGGCTACTGCTAATTTGTTTATACTAGTGTTTTAATATATGTTGCTTGTGCTGCGGTAATCGACACTTGTAAAAAGTGTATGATTCGACTCCAAGTCATACATTGGTTTGTCTCATTTTCAAAACAATTTTAAAATTATTCACAAACCAGTGAGTCTATGACCTAGGGAATAATCATTTGTCTATTAGTTCACTTTTATCTATTCTATTACTTGTAAGAATGACTAATAGACAGGGACTAACCTAGTCATGTACATTCCGCATATCGAGAATTGAGAGCATGCTTATGAGAATCATCTTAGTTTTCTAAATGGATATTCTATTTATGCTCGTCTCCAAAAAGAAGTTACACATTTGTAAAATCTAACTTCTTGCGATTTGTAATTCCTCCCCAAATTATCATTTACGTAAATCTTTTATAGGAAGCAAATAAGGAATTATAATACGAGTTTGCTTGAGGACAAGCAAAGTCTAAGTGTAAAAAGTTACGTTTTTACTCACATTATCTTACCTATATTAATTAAATAATTAAAATTTTAACCCAAATATTATATTTATTTGATTTATTGTGTTAGTTCGGTGATTAAGAAGACGATGCTGTAAAACTCACCAAAAACGAGCGAAAAACGAGTAAAATGGAGGCAAGTCAACACAAGGCGATTCGCTCGCATTCGAATCTTCTTTTTGAAAATTTTATGGAAATTATCATTGATCAATCTTAAGTTAAAGATAATTTTATTACGATTGCGTGGATATAAAAATCGCTAAAAACGGATAAGAAACGAAGAAGTTAGAGCCAAAACAGCCAAAACAAGCAACAAAGAATTACAATCCCGCACACAATACATCACGACCTCGCGAATATGGGTCGGGAGACCAAAATACGGCTCAGGCATGATCTGAGCGAATTGTATATGGCTCAAATGGCCCGTATACAGCCGAATGTGAACCGTATATGGCTCAAACGAACCGTATACGGTTCGCGCGACCTATATATGCTTAAAAAGTGCATCTTGATACCGTTCGCAATACGGGTCGCTTTTGGCTTGGTAAAATCCAGTTCGTTTCGTCAAAATATGGTTCGGGATCACCTCTATATATATCAACCTCCTCATCCAACATTCCACACACGTCACACTTCAATTTACTTCCATATCTCTCCATTTATCTTTGTTTCTTCGCTCTTTCTCTACTTTCTTTCTCTAGATTAATCTAAATAATTTAGGGAGAGATAAGTAAGGGATTAGGGATTTAATTATGTATCATTTAGTAGTTAGTAGCTAGTTTAGCAATGTAACACTTTGGATATTCAGAAAAAATACAAGTGTTATTCTGCTCGCAATATTTACGGGTAATATTTATCCTTTTCTTTTATTAATTTGTCATAATATACTTGTTTGATGTTTGTGATTTATTAATAGGGTTAAAGCATTTGTCACCAACCTACTCTTCCTCATTTTCCGAGATCACCATCCTACTCATTTTAATACTAATGTCACCAACATACATGTTGGTTACTTGCCGAAGTCACCAACATACTTGTTAATCAATAACGTTAATGATTAATTTGGTGACATTAGTATTAAAATGAGTAGGATGGTGATCTCGAATGAAAAAAGTATATTGGTGACAAAATGCTTTAACCCTTATTAATATATGAAATGTTTATTGTCATACTTTGTGAGTAGTTACTTGTATGTTTGCCATGATTTTGATATTATAGTTATGAATGTTGTATAAATAATCGTTAAACGGACCGTTACGTAGCAATAAATACCTTAAAACGTCTTAGTCCGTGGTATAGCAATGGAAACACCATTAGGTTTAGTACAACTGTGGAAGCCACGAAAAAGTCGTTGGTATAATACTTGGTGGCTCACTGTCTCCATGTTCTGAATATGTTTATCACACACATAGTAATTCAGAATGCAATTATAAATGAAGATTATTATTGTACTTCGTATGGTCTAAATGACGCTAGATTCAATTCGTGAATGACCCTTTCCAGTTTTCCTCGTGGCTATACCCTAGATATTAAGAAATCATGAATCTTGATTGTGGTAAGTAGTTATCTGTGTAAATAATCATAGGATCGGGAACCTACGAGAGCACCGCCTAATACATAGTAATAACTATGGAAATCGATGCGTATCTCTTAGAGGATTTTCCACATATGATTGATGTACGAATCAATGTAGGCATGGACACATAGTAAAATACATTGCGACTTACTGAACTACATGGCTTGCATATGAAGCAATGCAAAACATTGTGAATAATCCAGGGATGTATAACTGATTGAAAAGGGGAGGTCTAACTCCTAACGGTACTAAAATGATAGATAAGCAAAGTCGATAATTTAATTAGAAATAGACTTATATCATTGTTAAGAAAGGCCGAATCATTACTTACAGTCTGCTACTTTGTTCATTTACCTATGGTTACAACTTAGATAGGTCACTTGATTCTACATAAGAATCGTGTTGGGAGTCGAGCAGACTTACTCGGCTAGCATCACAATAACCTAGTTCATGGTGACATGCCAATTTAGAATATGTGCTAAACTGGTAGGGCTCTAGTGTTTACACCAATGTATATATGTCTATTAGTCTAAGGAATGTCTTCATAATAAACATCATCCCGACACTATACTAAATCGTGGCAAACCATGTCTTCTCTATCCTTAGTTGTTCCTTGCATCCTTAGTTGTTCCTTAGTTGCTCCATTTCAAATTCAACTGTCATAGAGACGACCCTGATCATCCTTACCACGTAAGTAGGTATTACGGAGGTTTAGGCCCCGAAAAATATAAATTATAAAATATAAAACAACCCACTGATAGCGCAACGTTTGGTCACCGTCCGGCAACCTCAACCGACGACGACAATGCCATGACAAAACCAACCATTCGGGGCGACATCACATGGTTTCAATTGTATATAACAAGCCCTACAGCTTTTCACAGTTTTTCTTTGACGAAATGGTTCAACAGATCCGGGGCAGTGTTAAAGACCGGTTTCTTCTATACGCACGCTTGGTCATGATGTTCATTAATGGGTTAGCATCAAATCTGTCGGTCGTCGATTTCGTTGTGTACCTCTCAACGGTTGATAAGAAGATTTTTGTTCATTGTCTGAGTCACAACAGCAAGCGAGAAGCAGCTGATCGACCTCAGGCAACACCATTGTTTGGGGCAGTATTGAATGCTGAATATGTGGCACCACCGTACAATGGTTGGTGGGACGAGTCCCTGGTAGAGGCCGATGAACGTGATCCCGAACCCCCTCAGGCTGTTGCTACACAAGAGCACGAGGTGGTTGATGAGCTTTTACGCCAGCTAGAGCACCCCCAAGAGGGAGATCAGATTATTCCTGATATTGCTGAAGTTTTGGTCCATGATGTTTTTCAGGGGGAGCGCAACACTGATGTTTTGGATGATGTGGATGCGTCTGTTACTGGTCCACATGCCGACCTTCAGAAGGAGTTAGACCAGATTGATCAGTATACTGCTGGCATTGAGCAAGAATTGCAATCCGTAGATGATGTTGTTAGAAGTCTGGAATGAGATCCGAAAGAGACCAAGAGTGACCAGGATAGTGATGATCATCCACCGTTGGCGGTCTATGGCTCCAAAGTCCTTGGCATACGCTCCGGGGCTCCTTCCGCACAATAAAGGTAAACGAAAGCTGACTGAAGACGAGGATTTTGTTCTTCAAGATGAAACTAATGATGATTCAGATGACGATGACACCCCACCACTAATACGGGAGCCCAAAAGAAGACGTCCGAGTGGGGTGGTCCTTCGTGAGCAAGATGTAGTTCCACCACCTACCACCGCAACACCTACACCACATGTCACCACCGCAACACCAACACTGCCACCAATCCCAACACCTACGCCGACACAAGCTACCGCTCCACCTCCATCTAAAACTACACCACCTCTGTCCAATCCAACCGCAAATCTTTCTGATCCGGAAAAATTTCTCTATCTAGAGGGTCGGATCACGAGCTTAATGGATATGGTTACTTCTTTGACTGTTGTTGTTACGAGTCAGGAAATCTGTATCAATAATTTGACGGCTATCAATGACCAATTGAAGGAGATGCAAATCTGGAGCAGGGCCTACGCAACGAGATGCAAATCTTTTGACTCATGAAGCGCGAGCCAGCTCAGGGGGAGATAACCGGGTATAAGGGAGATGAGTTGAGAAAGAAGAATGATCAAGACAAAGACGATGATCCCAGGGGGAGTCTACTCAGTGGTAGGAGAGATCTTGACAAAGGAGGTTGAAGAATGGAGGTCAGACGATGAGATCATACCAGATGTTGATGCTGATGTTGACGAACACGTCGTGACAAAGCAACCTGTAACTGAAGTTGTCAGAGAAGATGTAGTGGGTGAAAATGTGATAGACCGAGACGGACTAGAGCCAGAGGATGATGATGTTCTTGAAGCTGATTCAGATGCTGACAAAGAACCATCAAGAGCAGAGTTGAGAAATTTGTGGTTTAAAAACATCGAGAAGGAACCAGAACTTAAGTTTAAAGAGATTATCAAAGTCAAAGGATCGGGAGCTGAAACGAGGCATCATAAGTTGGTTTTATGACAGCGACCGGAAGCTGTTCATAATAAAGAGATATGATGGAATTCAATACTTAGAGAACATATTGAAGGTTTTTTAGTAGTTACCGAAGATTGAACTTAAAGAACTTGCTTGGCTCGATTTGATAAATCTTGGAGAAGATTCTTACGCTAGAACCATGGAACGAATAGTTAAGCGTGAAGAAGGTCGAATAAGTTTGTTGATTTGAAGCCTAGAGCAGGAAAGAGAGTTCCAGATTTGACAATGATAGATCCGATTACAAACAAGCTGTGGATGAAGATGGTTTATAAACCGGTAAATTGTTTGAAGAAAGTTCCTTTGAAGAACATGCCACAGAATATTCTGACTGAGCTTAAATGGTGGTACGTTGATAACAAAACAGCTCTAGGTAGCTCTTGAGAAAAGATGTGAAGGTAGTCCACAGGTTAAAGAAGGTAAAAGGAGTCTTTTAAAGAAACAATTTACTGTCTTTAAGGCCTTAAAAGGAGAAGATCTAGATACTTATATCACTAGATACTACCATCTCCTAAGCGAACTGGATGACCATGAGATACTTTGTACTGATAGGGAGAAAACTGACAAGTTTCTTAAGGGTTTACCCACTAAGTGGGAAATGTACGGAGTGATGATTAAAGACAACGAAGAAAGATACACTAAGATGAATCTGGAGCAGGCTATAGACACACTCAAAGGATATGAATTTACCAAGAAAACGAGAGATACAGATTCTGATCAGGTACAGGATCCTGGGCTATACCGTGGACTGGAGTGCTTTATCTGACGAAGCTCTCATGTCTGAAATTGATGATCAAGACAAAACTGTTGCATCCACATCATACATCCCAACTGGTAATCAAAGGAGGATGATATGCTGGACACAGGATACAAAGGTGACAGCAGTTGTTGATGATATGTTGGACCTGGGATCAACGGAGGATCTGTGTCCTGAAGATTTCGTGGCTCAAATGGTCGATCTCTAAACTGACAAAAAACGGGTATGTCTTGATACTCTCACTCTTATTGATGTATGTCAATTAGTTGCTAGTTTGCAGTCCCAAGTGAATGTTTATGCTGAATCACATAGGCCTATCTCATCTGAATTAGAACTAGTGAAAAGTGATGTACATAGGCTTAGTGAGGATAAACTAGCTCTTAAATAAAAGATTAAGTCTAATATGGCAGATAAGACCGTACTTAGAGATACCATTAATGAACAAGCTATTAGAATAGACGGTCTGTATCTAAACTTAAGAGACTTAAACAAAGATATTGCTAATAAAAGATCAAGAGCTATCTGAGTCTAAAATGAAGTTAGTTGAGTTAAATCGTAAGTTTGAAAGTTATAAGACATCTTGCTTAACTTTAGATCATATAATTAGTTCTCAACGTAGTGTAAAGGATAAATCTGGATTAGGTTGTCATGATGTACCTCCTCCATTTAATTCTAATTACACTAATGCTCATGAAGACTTAGAAATGACTGATGTGTCTGTTAACTATGAGAAAACTCCAACTAATAAGTCAGAGGTATCTGAGTTAGAGAAGTCTGTTATTAAAGATCCAACATCTAACGAGTGTAAAACTGAATTAGATGCTGAGGATATTAAGGAACAAGAAAGTAAAACTTCAGTGACTCAGGAACATACCTACTTAGAAAAGGCAAAAGAAGTTAAGTCTAAAAAGTTAATGTCGTGCTTCAAATGCCATCAACAAGGGCATGTGGTTTCTTGTTGTCCAAATAAGAAATCAGAAGCAATACATAGACCGGTAAACAGATACCTGTTACCGGGTACTTCTAGGATGAATGTAGACAGGTCGAGTCCTAAACCTGGGTTAGGTAGTCAACTCATAACTAAACCTGTGAACATTTTGAAAAGAGTAGGAACACATAGTGTTTCTCCACCTAACCCTAAACGGCTTTCAACTCACAATGATAATACTTTCAATCATTCTAGAGATCAAACACCGTCGAGGTTTAGGACACCTAGTAGAAACCATAGTCATTATGTGTTGGGACATGTTTTGTGACAACAGATCTAGCTTGTAATAGGACTAGTGTATTTATCTTCAAAATTGTATATTGGTTTAGACTCGTAAATATATGATATTAATTTGTTATTATTATTTGTTAACTATAAATAGACAAATAACGAATTCGAATTAAAGTCAAAATCGCGAAATGAGAAGTCAACTCACAAGTCTAATGATTTCCGAGATGAGATCTCAATTCGCACCCAGATTTGGGCTCGCAGGTCTTGGACTAGCGAGCTGAGATCTGGGTTCGCAAAACCTGACTTGCGAGCTGAGATTGGTGTGCGAGCTGAAGTCAACTCGCAAGGCCCATGGGCTGCAAGTTGAGTTAACTCGCAAGGCCCATGGCCTGCGAGTTGAGTTGAATATAAATAAAATAATTATATGCTTTTATTGGTATCCGTGTCATTTATTACATATAGCATTAAAATATTCACCACATTGTTTTTCGTGCAGATATAAATACTATTATATTAAAGGCTCGGTTTTGAGTGATTAACATTGTTAATAATCAAAACAAAGCTAGTTAATTGATAGTAACGTTATATAAGCTTAAACCTAACGTATTAAGGGATTCCGCACCTCAATACTTAAAGATAATCCGTTATCGAACCAAGATCTAGTGACCTTACAATTGGTATTAGAGCTTTCGGGCTTAGAAACGTTGTGGTTTCAAGGTTTTTGGTTATATAACATCTTTGGGGTTGTTTTACGAACGAAATCTACTAATTTATTCGTAAAAATACCAAAAAGTTTCAGTTCCCAGATTTCGAGGCGCCGTTTTGCGAGTTGAGATTAAGGTTACACTGTTATAAGCAAGTTGAGATTTCTTTGCGAGTTGAGATTCTCTGCGAGTTGAGATTTGACTTGCGAACTGAGATTCACTTGCGAGTTGAGATTTGGCTTGAGAGTTGAGATTCAGCTGCGAGTTGAGTTTCTCTGCGAGTTGAGTTTTTCTTTGCGAGTTGAGATCAGCTGCGAGTTGAGAATTACTTGCGAGTTGAAGTCCTTTGCGAACTGAAACTAGTTGCGAGTTGAGTTTTACCTGCAAACTGAACTTGCAAAATTTTATAATTTGACAACTTTTAAGTCTTGCCAATATGTCTGATTTGAGTAGAATGATAGAAATGGAACACGAGGTCGGTAAATCTAATGTTCCACCGAAGTTGCTCAGAATCGAGGACTATTATGGATGGAAAGACAGATTCGAAAGTTACTGTAGATTCCATGACATAACTATTTGGCTGTGCATTAAAAACGGATATGTTGCACCTATTGTTGTGGTAGAGAATGCAACTGTGATTGTGCCTTACGACATGATGAATGACAATCAAAAGAAAGAATTTACTATTGATAATAAGGCACATTCATCGATAAAGATGAGCCTTCCCAAGGAGATCAATCACCAATTGAAGTCCTTTCACACAGCTAAAGAGATCTGGGAAGCTCTAGAGAAAAGGTGTGAGGGAAACCCTCAGGTGAAGGCAGGCAAGAGAAACCTTCTAAAAAAGCAGTTTATGGAATTTAAAGCTTTTAGAGAAGAGGACCTTGAAGCCTACACTACCAGATTTTATCATCTATTGAGTGAGCTTAACGACCACGAAATTTTCTACAATGACAAGGAAAAAACCGACAAATTTATTGAGGGTTTGCCTTCAAAGTGGGAAATGTATGGTATCATGCTCAAAGATAATGATGAACGGTACGCCACTATGACCCTAGAGCAGGCTATTGACAAGCTCATGGGTTATGATTTCTCCAAGAAAACAAGAGATACAGATTCTGATCATCTGCAGAATCCAGGTTTATACCATGGAAAGACTAGTATCTCAAATGCGTCATCTAATTCGACCACCGCACTATTTGCTGGTAAAATTGTTGAACTTGGTGAAATGTTGACCGAGGATCTATGCTTTATAGCTTCAGATGGAGGCGAGAAACGAAGTAAGAATACTTCTTCTGAGAAGTCAACTCAAGGGCATCATAAAATGCCATTGAGTGTGAAATCAGCAGAACAACAACTTTCTGTGCTGGCTTCGTTCGTTGCTTCCTATGAGAATTACATACAAGGGAAGATTAATGATCCTGCACAATTTGATGAGGATTATGATCAAGTCGACCCTAATGACTTAGAGGAATAGACCTCCAATGGCAACTTGCTATGGTATCAAAGAGAGTGAAGAATTTCCTAAAGCGTACGGGTAGAAGAGTTGTTGGAAATCGACCAGGGTTTGACAAATCCAAGGTCAAGTGTTATAACTGCCAAGGTTACGGACACTTTGCCAGGGAATGTCAACGACCGAAGGTTGATACTGGGGCTGCAAAACAAGACTCGGGAAGTACTTTGACTTCCAAAGTCTTAGTGGTTCAACAAATCGATGGTTCCTATGATTGGTCCACTCAGCCTGAGCAAGCTCTCATGGCTGAGATAGACGATCAAGAGAAACCAATTGAATCAACTTCATACATGCCAACTGCTGAGGAACCTCAAGCTAATGTGCCATACATGGAAGTCAAGGAGAGCGATGAAGATGTGCTCTACATCAACTCAACTGAAGAGATGAGTCCCGATGACTTCGTTGCATACATGGCTGATGTTCGAACAGATAAGAAAAAGGTATGTCTTGATCTTCTTACTCTTGCTGATGTTTGTTACTTAGTTACTGATTTACAAACTCAGGTTAGTGTTTTTGCCGAATCTAACAAAACCTTAACATCTGAATTAGATATAGCTAAGAGTGATGTTCGTAGGTTAGGTGAGGATAAGCTAGCATTGACTGAAAGGATTAAGAGTGATGCTTCCGATAAGACTAGTCTCACTGACATAATTAATGAACAATGTGTTAAGATAGACGGGTTATATCTGAACCTTAATGAGCTAAATAAAAATATTGCTATTAGGGATAAGGAGCTTTCAGAGTAAAAAATGAAGTTAGTTGAGCTAAACCGTAAATTTGAAGGTTATAGGACATCTTCTTTGACCTTAGATAGAATCATTAGCACACAACGTAGTGTGAAGGATGTAACTGGCCTAGGTTACTCTGATGTTCCTCCGCCTTTTAATGCATATTACACTACTACTCCAATTGACGTAGAGATGACAGATGCGAATCCAGAAACTGAGGATTTGGTAATTCAAGAGTCTGACGTATCTGAAGCACAGAAGGATTTTGTTAAGGACCCTTCATTGGACATAACTAAGATCAAATCACTCCCTAAAGTACAGTTTGTCTCGAATGGAATGATAGTTGATACTGATGTAAATGTTGAAGTTATTAAAGCACAAAGACTCAGCTTCAGTGTCTTCGGATCAGACAAAGAAGGAGACTGCTAAGACTGTTAAGTCACGAAAGCAGATGTCGTGCTTCAAGTGTCATCAAAAAGGAAACGTGTCTTCTTGTTGTCCTAATAAGAAGATGGAAGCCCCACATAAGCGCGTGAATAATGATAAGACTCCGAACATCTCTAGTTTAAGTACAGACAGGTTAGGTACCAGACTAGGAATTGGTATTAAACCTGTAAATGCTCTTAAAAGAGATGCCTCTCACTGTGTGTCTCCACCTAAAACTAAACGGCCTGAACACTTTATTAAAGATCAAGTGCCATCGAGGTTTATGACCCCTAGTAGAAACCATAGTCGTTATGAAAATGGTTCTACTTCAATGAATCATAGTCATCATGAAAATGATTTCACTAGAAGAAACCATAGTCATTATGAGAATGGCTCTACTTCACGTTCACATGAGACTAATTACGGGTCTTACTATAATCGTATACAAGGGCAAAAATCCCAAGGTTATATGTCAGGGAGGGTTGGAAATCAGTCAACTTATAGACCCAAGACCACTGATCATCAACAAACTCATACTACTTCGAAGTTGACCAAAGCTCCTAATGGGAAGGATGGTTACTTTAAGGAGTTACAGTTTGTAGACGATAAGGGACAAACCAAGACCGTAATGGCTTGGGTCCCTCTTGAGAACTAATTGTGTACAACTTGTATGTGCAGGAGCAGATTGTGAACAACGACAATTGGTGGTATGTTGACAGTGGATGTTCCAGGCACATGACAGGAACCCGAAGTCTTCTGACAGACTTCAAAGGAGGATTGAGACAGGGAGTACACTTTGCTGGAGATAAAGGAGGAGTAATTACTAGGAAAGGAAAAGTGTCTAATGGAACTTTAACTCTGGAGAATGTGAGTTATGTTGAAGAACTAACGCACAACCTGGTGAGTGTTTCCCAAGTCTGTGATAAAGGTCACCCTGTTCTTTTCAATGAGAAAGAGGCCTTGATCCTGAAGCCGGGTTTTATCATTCCCGAAAAATGGATACTGATGAAAGCTCCAAGGAAGAAGGACATTTATGCTATCAACATGAATGCTCCTATTACTTGAATGGAGTCTACATGTCTTTTATCCAAGGCTTCAGAATCAGACTCACTTCTATGGCATAGGAAAATGGCACACCTAAACTTTCGAAAAATGAACTATATAACCAATCATGGGTTAATTCTGGGTGTACCACCGAAGAGTTTTGCATTTGAAGACAAGTGTATATCCTGCTTGAAAGGAAAACAACATAAAAACCACACAGGTCTAAAACTGTGAACTTTATTTCCTCGTCTTTTGAGTTGCTGCATATGGATCTCTTCAAGTCATTTAAAGTCCTTATCAGTGACTATGTCAGTAATTCAGAGATTCCTGAGCATTTATTGTCTGGAGATGAAGTTCCTATTCCTTCTCCGACATCGAATGTTCAAACGTCTGAAATTAGGACTATTGTTGATTCTGATGAAGTCTCACCTATTGAGTCACAACAACCTCAAGTGGATATACCTCAAGAGAGTGAAGATCCTGAAATTGCTTCTCAAAGGATTGTGGATGATATTCTCACTCCTCTGAGACAATTAAGGATGTAGATCCCAATACTGATCTTGAATCAAATCGTTGCAATTAATCCCACGCGCGGAATTCGTAGGACAAAACAAACGCAAATATAAAGCTAATCAAATAAGGACAAATCAAAGTGAACTTTATATTTCCTTTGCAAATTCTCTGATCAAAATACACAGCAAAAACGCAGAGAATAATACCCAAAAGGTCTAAGAAAAGTCTAACCTAATTACAAAGTAATTTGAGGTATTTATACTAATCTGGCCGACTTATGCGACACAAGCCTTGTGTCGCAGAGATCACTATTGCGACACAAGCACTGTGTCGCAACTACAACTAATGCGACACAAGACTTGTGTCACAGAACACAGAAAATGTAATTCTAACTAACTCAATTACATTAACAAACACATTACAGACTTGACCAACTGACAGACACACTAAGATGTATCAACAAACTCCCCCGTGTCTTCAGCTTGGTCTTCAAGATCTTCAGTTAAACCCAGCCTGCTGGAAATACACCGCCAGCGTGTATTCCATGTGTCACACAAACATTGACAGTCCTTTGAAATTGAAATGCGATTTTCTTATTCACAGCATTCCTTTCATTAAAGCGATTCGGATTGTCAAACAATTTTCTCAAGTCCTTTGATGACATGTTTATCAAGCTCATAGGATCAAACACTTTAAACTGAGCTTTCTTCAAACCATACAGCGAGTTCCTCTCTGGTTGCTCTGTATCAGGAACAAAAACCAAAACTGCTTCACCGGTATGAGCATCCAGTTCCCAGTAATGAAATCTTCTCAGAAAGTTCAGGGGAACTGTTTCCAGAGGAATATTCTTCAAACAATCAGCCGGAGGATAACGCATTCTGCATATCGGCTGTTTGGTCACTAGGTCTATCCTTTTCTTATAGATATACCTAGTACCCAAAGTAGGTTTGATGAAGTTATATTTCTTTGTACGTATCTCTCGCTGTAGAGTGGTTTGGATAAAATTTGCGCGGTCATCTCTGGACGGATTAATCAAAGAGAACTGAGCAAGACGATTTACTTCTCCTTTTGGCAGTATGCTCAGCTTGGTGAATGATCTTTTAAAACACTGGACACCATCTAGTCTTTTGATCATGAATACACCATTGGATACCTTCCAACTCTTAAACAATCCCGTATATGCTCCACTAATTTTGTACGATTTACAGGTGACGGGCACTTGTTTTCCATCTTTTCCGTGAGGCAACCATTTAGCAAGTCTTTCTGCTTTAGTCTCAGAAGGTTCAGCATCCGGAATAGGAGTCTCCGATGTTCCTTCATCTTGAGTCTCAGATGTATTTTCAGTTTCATCTTCAGAAGAATCTGACTCAATAATTGGAGCATCATCATTGAACTCATCATCATTAAGCTCTTCCTCCTCAATCTCAAAATCAGCATCTTCTTCAAAATTTTCACTCTTATTATCAGAATTGACTTCGTTTATCATGCGTTGAATAAACGAGAGGTCTGCACAAGAATAGTCTACAGCCAACGGTCTCGGCTGGCCTGGAATCCGATGCACAGGAAAATACTCTAAAGTGGGCATTTCATTAGATTGATCAATATGTACATCATCAGATACAGACTCAGACCCCGGTCCTATTGGTTCTATAGTTGGACCGGAGGGAACAGACTCCCCCGGACCAATAGACCGGGTCTCAAACTCCCTAAACTTAACCTCTAAGTCAGTGATCCGGGAGGTTTGACTCTCAATCAGTGCAGCTTGAGACTGAATAATAGAAGCTTGATCGTCCACAGTCTTCTGCATTGCCTCGATCCGTTCCAAAAGTTGCTTGAGAATATCCGGATGAGGTTGCACTGGAGTCTGCAACTCTGAAGGCCCAGTAGACGAAGAAGTGCGAGGTCGACTGGATGTTGGTATGTCGTCAAAGACAATGTAAGTGACATCCTCACGGGGCCTTTTGCCCGTCAACCGGGGAGGAGAGGGGCATATGTCATCAATATCCCTCATGAGATCTTCAAATTGAGGATCGGGATTAACAGCTTGTTGTTGTTGTGGAGGAGATGGTTGTTGAACCGGTGCCTGTGGCGGAGGGGACAGGGGCCTCGGAATCGGAGCCGGATCAGCGAATTCGTCACCCTCCAGAGGCACATAGGCCTCATCAACAATATGCCCAAACAATGGCACATCAGGCAGGACCGGTGCGCCCCGAGCATACTGACCGGAAACCACGAAGATTCGGGTATTCATCGGTGTAGGGCAAAATTGGTGCTGCGGAGCCACCGGTAAGCCAGGGAGCAAGTGGTTGATCAACAGCTGAACAAAACGTGGGTATAAAGCCCACTGACCCTCCTCGGCCTTTGCATTGTCTACCAGAATTCGAAAAATATAACCCGAGAAGTTGTAAGGCTTGTTGTAGACCAATGCGAGCATAGCAGAAGCTGTAGATAAGCACATAAGTCAGCGACACAAGAATTGTGTCGCAGCAAATAGGCGACATTAGATAGCGACACATGGTTGTGTCGCATACATGTCAGCGACATAACTCAGCGACATAAAGTTGCACAGTCTGCGACACAACAGTTGTGTCGCAGCTTGTGTCGCAAAGATGAACACGATGAAACCCAGAATTTTCAGATGAACAAAAAATAGGGTTTTTGTGTTTCAAACATGTCCAAAGAGCCACAAGTAGTACAGGAGCATTAATCAATAATTATTGCATGTATTTAAACACATTAGGATAATTAATTGTGCAAATTACACAAACCCTAAATATCCGAAACTTTAAAGGCAAATGTTATCATTAATACGTATAGAAATCTGTTAAAAGTGGTACCTATGAAAGCGTAAAGATAAGGAGAACACGAAAGTGGCAAAGAATCGAACAGAAAACGCCAAATAATCACAGAGAGTTCGAAAATTACGTCAAAGGGCTTGTGTCGCAGGATCCGCTTGTGTCGCAGCTTTGTGTCGCAGTAATTATAATTAATTACAGCGACACGAGGGTATTTATACCCTAAATCACATATAGCGACACAAGCATGCGACATAAGGGTTTGTGTCGCAGGGTCACAATTTGTGCGACACAAAGCTTGTGTCGCAGGGTTGGCAACACATATATGCGACACAAGGCTTGTGTCGCAAGAGTCAATCAAGGGTTCACATTTTTTAAGATTTTATTTTTATTTTATTTTTATTTATTTTTTATTTTTTATTTGTGACACTTAGAGAACAAAGTAAAGAAATCAAAAGATCATAATAATAAATAAACAAAAAAAGAAACGTTTTAAGAAGTATCAGTGTAGGGATCATATTAGAAAGACAGACTCGCAAGACAATATCAAATTTTAATTCGATTATCAGTATAGTTGTCCAAATTTAAGTTTATCAAGAAAGTTAACAAGCCTTAGAAGCAATCTGGAACAAGACGATTATCAGTATTGTTTGTCCACTTAAACATGTAACACACTCAACTTCAAGCGTAGCAGTTATTGTGAGAGTGAATAGGTTTCCGTGACTCCCACATAGATATACTCCTAGTATCAAGACATGCCCAAGACTTTGATTAGTTAGAGAAAGCATTTGAATTCAAGATTTTTAAGAATCAAGCCAGCGGTGACAGGTCTGTACATACGTACAACAAAGCGACATAAACTTGATTCAGGTGTAAGCAAAACCAGACTTTGTCAAACCATTTGGCGACCTTGTAAGTAATCTTTGATTTTATAAGATTGGAAAGTACTTTGACTTTTGTTTGCTTAGTGTTTTGAAAGTATACTGACTGAGACCAGGTCTGTACGGACGTACAACAAAGGAAACAAACAGCATAAATCCCCAAATGTTGTCATATACAAGCTAAACTTAATAGAAGCATGGCAAGCTGATACATAAGAATTAAGACACATTGTCATACATCATATGATGGTCATCACAAAAGATTAAACACAGATTAAGGTATTTCTTAGTTGCTCAAAGAGGAGTATGAAAATGCCTACCAATACATCGTGCAAGTAATCAGATGTCTATAAGGACAAGTATAACATATAGGAGTTAAACCTACTGATATATCAAGGATAAAACTTAAGATTGTCGTTAGAGGAGTGTCTCCTAATGTACTATCATCTCCCTAGTTGTTTACAGACACAACTAAATGTCTTTAACAGATGTTGCAACGTTGCGTTTCTTTAATGCTAGTAAGCATAAAGAATGGCTATTGTTTTTTTTTTTTTTTAACAAGCATAAGAACATAACATACTAAGGTCACAAATATTACTTTTGAAGTTGAAAGAAACGTAACCCTATCATGTTGACAAGTTCATCGAAACGAGCACGGGAAAAGGCTTTGGTGAATAGGTCGGCATTTTGCTTAAGGGTATCGATTTGGACCAGATCAATTAGGTGTTTTTCATAGCAGTCACAAATGAAATGATACCTAATTTCTATGTGTTTGGTCTTAGAATGTTGGACAGGATTACGTGTAATACAGATAGCAGCAGTATTATCTATATGAATAGGAGTCATAGTTAAGAGTAAACCGTAATCGCGCAACTGGTGTTGTATCCAAAGAACCTGGGAACAACAACTGGCAGCAGCAATGTATTCAGCCTCTGCGGTTGAAGTAGAGACAGTCGTTTGCTTTTTGCACTGCCATGATACAAGCCGAGGTCCAAGAAACTGACATCCACCAGAAGTAGACTTCTTATCCATATTGCATCCTCCATAGTCCGAGTCCGAATAAGCAGTGAGCGCGAAGGTTTTCTCATTAGAATACCATAGACCAAGAGTTGGTCTATATTTGAGATAACCAAAGATTCGCGTAACTGCCTTCATGTGAGACACCTTTGGTTTAGACTGATACCTGGAACAGAGAGAAACGGCAAAGACAATGTCCGGACGTGATGCAGTGAGATACATCAGAGAACCAATCATAGATCGGTAATCTTTTTCCGGACAGTCCTCTTCATCCTCTGCTGGACTAAGGTGATGATTCAGCTCCAAAGGCGTCCCATAGTATTTACAATCAGTCAAGTTATACCGAGTCAACATATCGTTGACATACTTAGACTGATGAATGTAAATCCCTTTGGCAGACTGCTCAACTTGTACACCCAAGAAAAATTTTAGCTCCCCCATAGCGCTTATCTCAAACTCCGATTTCATGATCCTCTCGAAGTCACGACACATATCATCCTTGGTAGAACCAAAGATGATGTCATCCACGTATACCTGCACTAACAAAAGATTATCACCGTCATGCTTGATGAAGAGGGTACTATATATCGTTCCTCGTACAAAACCGTTCTTCAGCAGATGAGTTGCAAGTCTCTCATACCAAGCTCTAGGAGCTTGATGAAGACCATACAACGCCTTGTCCAGCTTGCATACGTAGTTCGGATGAACAGAGTCTTCAAAACCAGGCGGCTGCTTAACGTAGACCTCCTCGACCACTTGACCATACAGAAAAGCGCTCTTCACGTCAAGCTGATATACCCGAAAGCCTTTGAAGGAAGTGTATGCCAGAAAGATGCGAATCGATTCCGGGAAAACACTTCATCATAGTCCAAGCCTTCAATTTGAGTGAATCCCTGGACCACAAGACGTGCTTTGTTGCGAATAACAACTCCCCGATCATCCTTCTTCACACGATAAACCCAACGAGTGCCAATTGGATGAACACCCTTGGGTAATGGCACCAATGTCCAGACTTGCAGCTTTTTAAACTGTTGAAGCTCTTCCTGCATCGCCTCAACCCAGTATGGATCCTTCAATGCATCAGCAGTCTTCTTCGGCTCAATTTGTGATAGGTAACATTCTTCGATTTGCGAAGCAAGACAAACAGGATCAGTATCTGCAACAGGTGAAGACGTTGAAGCAAATTCAGCAGCAGCAAGTTGGCGTCTAGTCAACACTCCCTGATGTAAGTCACCTAGTATAGCATCAACCGGATGTGACACATTGATACGAGAACTCGGAATTTCAGCTGGAACGATGACAGAATCAAGGTTCGTGGAGTCAGCCTCAAGTTCAAGCTCAAGATCAGGTATGTCAGGAAGGTCAGATGCCGGTAACTGTTCAGGTTCGGATATAGGAGACAGGTCGGAAGCCTCAAACATTGGTTCCTCATCATTTACAGAATCAGGAACATTCTCAGCAGCAGGTGGAGGTGGAGAGTCACTAGTGACAACTGGATCAGAAGCAGGTGTGGCTGTAGTAAGTGGAGGAGCAGAGATGGGTGAAATATTAGATATGATATCTAACCCATGAAGTAAAGTCACCATTTCCTCTTCTTGATGCTTCTCAGGAAGATTAAAGGAATCAAACAACGTTTGATAATCAAACAGATGTTCGGGTCCCTTTCCCTGAGGATTATCAGTGTAGTGGAAGAAAGTAACCTCAAAGTGCTCTTCCACACGTTTAGTCACCAGATTATACACCCGTTTGTTTGGTGAGTTATTTGAGAATCCCAAGAAGACACATTCACAAGATTTTTCACCAAACTTAGCAACACGTTCCTTGGTGTGCATAATCGTACATAGACAGCCAAACGGTTCAAGGAATTGTAAATTCGGCTTTCGGTTGTTGAACAATTCATAAGAAGTCTTGTTCATTTTCTTGACCGTTAACACCCGATTAAGGACATAGCAGGGCATATTTACGGCTTCGGCCCAAAATGTGATTGGAAGCTTGGAATCAGATAACATTGTGCGAGCAGCTTCAATCAATGTCCTATTCTTTCGTTCAGCAACTCCATTATGTTGTGGAGTCCGAGCGGCACTAAATTGATGATCAATGCAATTACTTAAACAGTACAGTTCCATAATAGAATTCTTAAATTCTGTACCGTTATCACTTCTTATTCTTTTGATTTTCATCTCACACAAGTTTTGCAACTTGTCGAACAGATAGATGAGAATCTCAGGCACTTCATCCTTAGTCTTCAAGAAATAAACCCAAGTAAACCGCGAATAGTCATCTATAATCACAAGACAATATGAAGCTCCTCCCAAACTCCTCTTTCTGACTGGTCCGAATAGATCCATATGAAAAAGCTCCAATGGCTTCGTAGTTGAATTGACCAGCTTCGGTTTGTGAGACTTCTTATGTTACTTTCCTTTTTGACAAGGAACACAGTGATCATTGAGTCCAAAAGATTGCTTGGGAACACCTCGCACTAAATCATTCTTGATTAAAAAATTCATTTTACGAAAGTGCAAGTGTCCCATGCGTCTGTGCCAAAGAAGTGATTCCTTCTCGGGAGCTTTGGATAAAAGACATGTGAGCTGTTTAGTTTCCACAGTACTCATGTCAAGAATGTATGTGTCTCGCTCCCTAGGTGCTCTCAGTAGCACCCATTCTTCAGGGATTACAAATCCCGGCTTCAATATGCAACACCTAGTGTCTGTGAAAACAGTAGTGTATGTTTTATCGCACACTTGAGAGACACTGAGAAGATTGTGTTGCAATTGTTCCACAAAATTTACCTTCTCAAAGCTTACCATTCCATTAGTAAGCGTATCCTGACCAGAAATAACTCCCCCTTTATCACCAGCGAATGCCACATAACCTCCATTGTAAGCATGAACCTCAGATAAAAGGGAAACATCACCGGTCATGTGCCGAGAACAACCGCTGTCGATATATCATTTACTATTCCTTACAGATTCAGGTTGCTGCGGCACCACAAACAAGGTAAATTAGTTAGAAATGGAGACCCAAGCCTTGATAGTCTTGGGTACTCCAGTGACATCATCAACAACAACCACATCAGTCAAAATTTAATTTTCAAACATTTTAGAATGTTTGACTGATGAAGTATTGTCAGATGTAGAATCTTTATAAGATTCTTTAATCTTCCAAACCTGTTTAGGTTTGGATACTTGCGAGTCAACAACTTTGAGCTTCAAGTTTGGCACTTTATTTGGCTCAACTTTGTTGACTTTAACAGCTGGGACAGGAGTCTTTGAGCCTTTCATTGAAATGGGCTTCTTTGAAATATTTTTAAATTTTGAGACTCGCAAGACTTGCTTCCCAAACTGTTTTTTCGCAAGCATGGGACACACATTTATCAAATGACCTTGCTTCTTGCAGTAGAAGCAAGATCGATGCTCAACATTTGACTGAGATTGAGGAATAAACTTATGAGCATGACCAAAAGAAATACTTGTTGAACATTCACATTTATGTGGACACTCAACAGAAGTTGGTTTAGGAATAGTTTAAGAAGATTTATTTTGAATAGTCAATTTAGAAATAATCTTCTTTTGAGGTTCAGCCATAGCTTTACCTTTTCCTTTTAACTTAGCCTGTTCAATTTTTTCAATAGTAATAATGTGATTTTCAGGCTTAACAGATTTCTTTATGGGTTTGTACTCTTGCTCAGTTATGTCCTCAATTTCAATTTTCTCTTCTATTATACAAGGAAGAATAGACAGAACCTTTCCTAACATTGGCTCAACAACAATATCAGACTCAATTATATCAGTCCGATTGACCTCAGCCTTAATAGGCTTGACTTTCTCAACCTTTTGAGTCTGAATTGTTTCAGACTCACTAGTATTAGCCCTAACTAGCTCGGGCTTACTAGTTGCAGGTTGTGGAGATGCAGTGATGACATTTTCAGCCTTAACTAGCTCAGGCTTACTTATTTTAATACTAACTGTAGGTTTAACAAGTTTGACATCTATCTTTGGGTAGATAGGTGTCAAGTTATCAATATTCTCCCTGATAGGCATGGGAAGATAATCTTTAGGAGGTGGGACTTGATGATAACCAAGTCCTGCCTTGCTTTTTGTATCAGTCCTCTGTGCCTGTAGGATTTCATTAAACACTAGAGAGGAGGCAGAAAAGTTGGAAAACTTTTTCTTTAAGTTTAGAACCTCAGTTTGAGATTCAACAAGTTCTTTCTTTACAAATGATAGCATATCTACATAGCTACCAATCTCATCTTGTTGTTCAAAAATTTTAGTTTTAAGTTCCTTTTTCTCCTCCAAAATAACTTTCAACTTTTCACCACTTGCCTTATCACTATTTCTTAACATGTCATTTGTTTCATTTAAATTTTCAATCATAGTGTTAAGGCGTTTGGTGTCCTCTCTATACCTGTTTAACTGGTTAGTTAATTTAATGCATGAGACACATGATAATGGTTCGTAATCTACCTCATGCACTTCAGCCATCAGTGCGCGTTCAAAGTCTTCTTCATCTGGATCAGACCATTCCCAGGCATTATTAGAAAGCAGCAGAGCAGCGGAAACCATAGCTTTCTCATCATGTTTGGCCTTATCAGATGAAGTGTACTGCGAAGGTTTAGATAAACCAGAAGGTGGGTTCTTTTTGCGACCACATTCACGAGCAAAGTGTCCATAATTATGACACTGGTAACATTTCACCTTGCTCTTATTAAAACCCAGACCCTTCTCTTCTGGATCAGTAACGTTCTTCCTTCCGGTTTTCTTCAAGAAGTTTTTGACGCGTCTTGTGAGCAAAGCCATGCTCCACTTTAAATCCATACGCTCAAGCTCTTCTTGATCAATCTGACTAAAGTCTTCTTCAGTCAGACTTACAGTACTGTTCTTATTTGACAGAAAATCATCATATGCAGACAAGAAAGTAGTGAAGACAGCTGCATGTTCTTCAGCAACTGCAGGAGATGCGCCTTGGAAATTTGAATAAGTACCACCTCCACCTAGAGAGGTGGTATATCCAAAACCACCAGAAGTACTTGGAGCACCAGAACCTCCAGAAAAGAATGCAGATCCAGCAGCTTGAGTTGCTGCAGCAGGAGCATCCACACCATATAGCTTAGGGTTTTGTATGTGTGTAGTAGCCTTAGTCTCCTTCCTCTGCATATCCCGGAGATCAGCAGCAATCTGTCCAATCAGATCATCCAGCTCCATATCCATTATATCCTCATCCTTTTCCATCAGCAGCACTCGTGTATTCCACTTCTTGGGTAAGGAACCCAAAAGTTTCTTATTCACGTCAGTTTTGTCAAGATTGACTCCACCTTCAACTAATTCACTCACGAGCTGTGAGTATCTACTACACATATCCTCCAGAGACTCGGTAGGCAGCATATCAAAAACCTCAAACTGTTTCTTAACAAGATCCAGTTTGTTCCGTTTGTACTGGTCACTACCACTACATTTCTTTTCAAACCCCTTCCATAGATCATAAGCGGTCTTGTGATGTCGCAGTTGTCTCAATAATTGTTGAGGTAAGGCCATGGTAATTGCAGAATATGTTTTTTTTTCAGTGTCAAAGGCCTTACGTTCCTCAGGGGTCATAGATTTAATGGATTTTTTAGGTATAGGTCCATTTTGGATACCGGTTCTCAAAGGACGCTCATATCTTTCCTCCAAGTATATAAGCATTTCAGGATCATTGAATGATACAAATGCTTCAAATCTTTGACGCCAGTCTGAATAATTCATACCGTTTGTATACATAGGTGGTTTATTTGTTGAACCCACCTCACTATTATGTTTTAACATAGCCCCTACTTGTTGAAGAGATGATGATGTCGAAGCAGTCATTGTAATGAGCTCGAGAGACTTTTCAAAAATTTCTGGAAACTGAAGAATGCGACACTAAGGTTGTGTCGCAGGGGTTATGTCGCAAAGGAACTAGTAGCGACACAGAGATTATGTCGCACCTGAACTACTAGCGACACAGAGGTTATGTCGTAACTGAACTACTAGTGACACAGAGATTATGTCGCACACTATGTCGCAGGATTAAGGTCGCAAAGACCCTTATGTCGCAACACTATGTCGCACAGTTAAGGTCGCAGAAACCTTATAGCGACACAAATTAATGTCGCAGGCTTGTGTCGCAAAACGGCGCTGTCAGATGCCAAAAACCTCAAAAACGAAATATTTCGAAACCTAAACCTTTTTATCGAATTAGTTCGTAAATAATGAATTTTTAGGTTCCAAAAACTTCAAACTTCAGCTCCAAAAACACCTATAAAGAAGATCAAACACCAAAAAAGATGTTAATGGCTCTGATACCAATTGTAGATCCCAATACTGATCTTGAATCAAATCGTTGCAATAAATCCCACGCGCGGAATTCGTAGGACAAAACAAACGCAAATATAAAGCTAATCAAATAAGGACAAATCAAAGTGAACTTTATATTTCCTTTGCAAATTCTCTGATCAAAATACACAGCAAAAACGCAGAGAATAATACCCAAAAGGTCTAAGAAAAGTCTAACCTAATTACAAAGTAATTTGAGGTATTTATACTAATCTGGCCGACTTATGCGACACAAGCCTTGTGTCGCAGAGATCACTATTGCGACACAAGCACTGTGTCGCAACTACAACTAATGCGACACAAGACTTGTGTCGCAGAACACAGAAAATGTAATTCTAACTAACTCAATTACATTAACAAACACATTACAGACTTGACCAACTGACAGACACACTAAGATGTATCAACAAAGGATATCTACTACTAATGACGGTATTCTACCATTGGAGGAAATTGGTGCTAACCTACAAGATGATATTCCAGTTGAACCTGTAACCTCAACAAGATTAAATAGGAATCATCCGATCGATAATATCATCGGTGATCCAAATTCTCCTGTTCTAACTCGGAATCAATCAAAAGCTAGTACATCAACTCACTCAAGCTTGTATGCTGAGATGAACGAGACAGGGATTACAAATCTATGTCTATATTCATGCTTTATCTCACAAATTGAACCTAAGAATTTTCAGATAGCTTTGAAGGACAATTCGTGGGTCGAGGCAATGCAGGAAGAATTGTCTCAGTTCACAAAATTGCAAGTTTGGGAGTTGGTTGATTTACCCGTTGGGGAATATCCAATTGGAACTCGATGGGTATTTAAGTGCAAGAAAGACGATCGGGGAATCGTGATTCGCAATAAAGCTCGTCTAGTTGTTCAAGGTTTCAATCAACAAGAGGGGATTGACTACAACGAAGTGTTTGCACCTGTGGCTAGGCTTGAAGCAATTAGGTTATTCTTGGCATTTGCAGCTTCAAAGAAAATGAAAGTTTTTCAGCTGGATGTTAAGAGTGCCTTCTTGTATGGAAAAGTGAAGGAAACGGTGTATGTTTCTCAACCACCGGGGTTTACTGATCCAAAGTATCCAGATAGAGTATATCGTCTTGATAAGGCTCTATATGGATTACATCAAGCTCCTAGAGCGTGGTATGAAACACTATCTACTTATCTTCTTGAGAATGGTTTTACAAGAGGAAGAATAGATAGTACACTCTTTGTCAAATGGAAAAAGAGAGACTCTCTACTTGTTCAAGTATATGTTGATGATATCATCTTTAGGTCATCTGACGAAAAGATGTGTAGTGAATTTGAACAAGTCATGAAGAACAAGTTTGAGATGTCCGCTATGGGAGAACTGACATTTTTCTTAGGATTGCAAGTTGATCAAACTAAGTATACATATGAGCTAGTTGAACGATTCAAGATGGATGAAACTAGAATTTATCACACTCCTATTCCGGAAGCAGATGGAATTGGTCCGGATACATCGAGTGATAAAGACGTGGATCCTACTCTTTATAGGGCCATGATTGGATCACTAATGTATCTGACTGCATTGAGGCCTGATATAATGTTTGCAGTATGTGTCTGCGCAAGATATCTAGCTACTCCTAAAGATTCTCATATGCAAGCCGTTAAACGAATTCTACGTTACCTCAAAGGGAAGCTTAAGCTGGGACTTTGGTATCCAACTGATGGAGACTTGGATTTTGTGGCTTACACTGATTCTGATTATGGAGGATGCAATCAGAATAGAAAGTCTACAACTGGTGGATGTCAATTCGTAGGAGGTAGACTAGTATCTTGGCAGTGCAAGAAGCAAACCTCAGTCGCCATTTCTACATGTGAAGCTGAGTATGTTGCTGCTGGCAGCTGTTGCTCTTAAGTATTGTGGATACAACAGCAACAACGGGATTATGGGTTGAGTATAACAAATACTCCTATGATGATTGATAATGAATCAACGATCTCTATTACCAATAATCCGGTCAAGCACAGTAAAACTAAGCACATTGATATTCGACATCACTTTATTAGAGACTGTGCTGAGAAGAACCTGATAAAGTTAGCTAAGGCATTCGACAGAGCTCGATTTGAGAAATTGGTGCAACTGAATGGACTGAGAAATCCAGAGTGATTAGTCTTCCATAGGGTTATTATGTAATAGTTAGTTGTTTCTTTTATATATATTAAAAAAAAATTAAAAATGGAAAAAGAAAGGGAGGGTAGGCGTATAGCATTCATTTGCTTGTTACCTAAGGGGAATCGCCTCCGATAAAAGGGTTAAGTCTTTATTTGCTGGGAAATGATAGTAAATTAGAGGAATCGGCTTAATAATTGTAGATAAATGTCTTAAGTTAGATGTGTTAGTAGATTCCAGTTAGTTACATAAACTCTACATCTTTACAACCACATCTTTACTTATCTTTATTTGAGTATACACCCTTCTCCACACTTTATAATTACTTCGAAAACTTTAGATCAAGACAGCTTCATTATATGATGTACTGGTAGGCAGATTCCGCTATGATTTCTGAGTATATAATAAGCTATAATTCTTCTGTGTGTTATCTCGTGTGATTTGCTATATGACGTATGACATAAGTCTTAATTGTTGAAAAATAGTCTGGCCATACAATATTATCAAGAATCTTTGAATATATGTCAAGACAAATAATAAGAATTATGGTTGTTAGTGAAACTACTGGTGTCTTTATTGTACTAAGTACAGACCTGACTCCTTTAGTTTTGCCAATGGTTTCAAGCTTGTTTTGTCTATACTAAGGGATCTTATGTTGTACTACGTACAGAACTAGAACCACTAGTATCTACAAAACAGGTTTGATGTTTGTTGCATTTTAAATTCACTCAAGGGTATGTTATATGTTTCGAAAGGAACATCATTTAGTAACCTCTACCTTGAAAGTGAAAGATACAGTGTTATGTGTTCAACTAGATTTCTCAGTATGTCGTATTTTGAATCACTTTAGGTAATTCGCATACCAACAATAAAGGTTCATTTGGAAATCAGTGTAGACTTTGTTTATATGGATTATAATACCGGTAATCGTCTTGAACTGTTTGTGATAATTAATCGCTTCATTTTGATGAATATGTTATATTCTGTGGAGATAGGTAACCAAGTTGTACTTTTATAAATATAAGTTGATAAACAGTTAAGTTGTGAGTTTTTCTGTAACTTATTGTAAATTTCATGAGGTATGCATACTAACAATCTTCTTAGATTTTTACTCAACAATTGGTTCAGCTGTTTCCCTCTAATATGATCCCACTGTCGATAAATTCTTAACGCCCTCGATTAGGATGTACTTCTTTCATTTTATTTTATTTTATTGTTCGTCTATTTGTTTCATTAATACAAGGGTACTTGATACCAATGTTCATTATGAATCGTTGTCGCTGGTGTGGTTCAAGGTTTCAAAACAAGTGAAAAATACTTCTATTTTAGACTTGTTTATCTTATGCACTTCAATTTTATTTATTTGCTAAAATAAAATTTTTTGGTGAATCCTGCGAGTTGACTCGGTCCTGCGAGTTGACTATGGCTGTGAGTTGAACTTACTCTGCGAGATGAGTTCTTCTGCGAGTCGAGTTCGTCTGCGAGCCGAGTCAACAGGTATAAAAGGCTGCGAGTCCACAAGTCAAACACACCTTTGCGAGTTGAAAAATTGCTTGCGAATTGACATCTGCGAACCGAGACCATATTCCTTTCATTTTCGAGATTTTTGTTCGGATATCGAACCTTTGACTCCGTAGATCTTTTACATCTTTGCATTTAAAACATATTAAGGTAAAAATCATGTGATTTCACCGTGTATTTTACTCAGAATCGAACATTTACATAAAATGAGGGTTTCTTTTTAAATTTACGCAAATTACCTAGATATATTGCTCAAACTAACAAGAAACCTTAGGGTTTATGTTAATCGGAGCATTATAAACATAATGTCATCATCTGATTGCCTTAAAACTTGCAAACTTTTAAGTTTGATTATGACATCACTGTGTAGTTCATCCTGCGAGTTGAGATCCAACTCAACTCGCAGACCGCCCTTGCGAGTTGACTTGCGAGTCAAACCTGCGAGTTGACTTGCGAGTTGACTTGCAAGTTGAACTTGCGAGTTGAACTTGCGAGGTGAACCTGCGAGCTGACTTGTTAACTTGTTGACTAGTTCTGCGAGTTGACTTGTCTGAGAGCTGACTTGCTGACTTGTTAACTGATGACTGATTAATTGTGTCGACTTAAATGTGAACACGAACAATCATATACCTTTATTATATAAGACTTATGACTTTTGGTAATAAGTTATATATTTTTAACAGGTTAATTAACCAGTTAGACTTATTGATTATACATATGATTAACAACTATAATTGTTAATTAAGTCTCATGACTTAATAGTTCAATTATGAGTTGTAGATCATATAAGCTTATCAATTTATGTTAAACTTTTTGTCTGACATGTGTGTGATTTTTATGTTACAGATATGGCTCGACTATTTGCTGCTCATCACAACGTGCTAGTTGATTTGGATGTCACTGCACGAGGTGCCTGTCGGGTAGCTCGGATTCTCACATTTCTGGGTCGATCAAGGATCCAGTATGCTATCACAGAGTCCCCGGCTTTATCACAGGATCTCTTAGATCAATTCTGGGCTAACATTGAGTTCGATACAGTTGTCAACCCTCCGGTGATTCGGACAAGGGTAAATGATCGCCCAATTGCTTTCTCTCCCACCGATATCAGGAATATCTTACACCTTGGCACTGTTGATCAGGAAGATGGACCAACCGAGTTCTCTTCAGATTTTATTGAAGGAGCTCTGGGATGCATGGGGTATGTAGGACCCATGAGAGAGCGTCAGTTCCTAAAGGCCCTGGTATTTGGAGAATGGAGATTCTTATGGCACGTCCTTGTGACAGTCTTTGGTGCCAAGAAGGGTGGTTGATGAGCTGAGCCCTTCACTGTTATCAGGAGTACTGTCACTGGTTTACAACAAACCATACAGTTTCTTAGAATATATCTTCGGGGAGATTGCTCGACAGATCTCGGGAGCTGTCAGATCACAGTTCATGATCTACCTGAGATTCTGTATGCTGATCATTAGGGCCTCTATCCCTGATCTGCCGGTTCTTCAAGCAGATCTGAAGGTGGATACTATTGGGCTTAGAGGTTGTAATGCAATGTTTATGCAAACCTCTCGACGATTTGAGATGCAGCCCCACCTGACTGAGTTATTTGGCTCTTTGGTCAACCCTCAGTATGTGCGCCACCAAACAACGGTTGGATTGATGTTGATGTGGCCGAGGGTGCACCTGAGCCACAGGAGCTGATTGAGGAGGTTTTAGAACAGGCAAATCAACCTGGCCCATAGATCAAGTGCTGGCTCAAAATGATGATGCCCATGATCCGATTATGCAGGATGTTGATCAATATGTTGCTGAACCACCACACATTGATGAACCATCTGGTGATGTTGGGCCATCGGGACGAGATGGAGAAGCTGCTTCTGTTTCTGATTCTGATTCAGATAATGATGATGAGACTAGACCATCTGGGTCTGTCTCCGGGATTCCAGCTGGAATGATTCGTCAGGGATCAAAGTTAATTATGGATCCGACACTAAAGTTAAAAAGAAAAGCCGCTGACCAAGATCCTGACTTTGTCCTTATTGAAGAAGATGAAGATGAAGAAGAGTAGTCACTTGTCACTCGCCCCCGCAAGCAGGCTAAGCAAACTGCTTCAACCTCTCCAGCACCTACACAATTACGTTCTACGCCCTCTGAGGCTGAAATGATTGCTTCTTTGGTTCGCCCGTCTTCGCATCCAACCACCAAGTCCAGCAGGGTTGCCGCTCGCCTTCTGACGGATGTAGCTACTGAGATAGCTAAGAAAATGCAATTGCCTGCTGCCACGACTCCACCAACCACTGCTGGTGCTCCATCCACCTCACCTGTGACTAATTCTGATCGTATAACCAGTTTAGAGTCCAGAGTTCAAGAGTTGGAAGATACCGTCAACTTCTTGGTATCTCAAGTTCTGTCACTGTCTGAGAGTGTGACTGACCAAAATAAAGCTTATTCCCTGCTCATCAAGACCAATAGCAATTTGATAGATGATGTAGCTGACAAGCAACGGCAGATTGATAGACTTGATCGCTTGGTTACCAGCGTCCTGAAGGACAAGCCATCTCAGGGGGAGACATTGATATATCAGGAGTCCTGCAGAGAAGATGAGCTGGCGAAGAAAAGAAGAGATGATATAGACGATGATCCCACTGCTCAGAAGGATAGTAAGCTGGCTGGTCCTTCAACGACTGGTCAGCAGACTATTATTCAGGGGGAGTCTGCAGGAGCAAGCGGAAGTGGAGCTGGTGCTGGTGCTGGTCCTGATACTGGTACTGAAGAAGGTGGTGCGGATGAAGGTGAAGCTATTTGAAACAGTACAACACTTGTATTTGTAATATAATTCTGTAATTAAGATCTTTGAACTTGAATGTGTAATACATTACTGTTTAAATGTTATAATTTATGAATGTTTGTATATTATAAGACTTTTGTAATCTTAGATTGACTATGATCGATGAAAGATTTATAAGACTATATAATATATGATGTTCGTATATTATAAGACTTATTGATATCTTAGATTGATTATAACAATCGATAAAAGATGTATAAGTATATATAATATATTTTTCAAATACACAAAGAATTTATAATATTAATTATTATTGATTAATAAGGAAATCCCTAGGTCGATTCAGGGAAATCGATGAAAGGATTTATGATATTAATGATTACTTGTATATATATTTCTATAGGTCTGGAAATGTTGAACTTATCCGATTCTGAAGGCGATATGCCAGATGAAATAGATGAGGACATTGATTTTGACCTAGAAGAAGGAGAGTTTGTGCCTCCTGAAGACTGGACTTCCAGTATTGATGTTGGGCTAGACGATGGTGTAGATCCTGATGCAAATATCGATTAACACATCGTAAGCCCATCAACAACTAAGGTGATTATTCAAGACGTAGATGGAGAAAGAGTTGTTGATTTAGATGAAAATCTAGATGAATCAACTAGTTCTGAATCTGAAGATGAGCTTCCTGAAAGACTCAGAAACAATACAATGTTTAGACCTTTGAAAAGGAAAAAGCAAAAGATTGGGATGTCTGAGGTTGATATTACTAGAAAGAAAGTACCAAGAAAAGGAATAATCGGATGGTACTATGACTCTGATCTGAAGCTTTTTGCTATCAAAAGGTTTGACGGAGTTCAATATTTTGATAAAAGACTTAATGTCTTTAGTTCTCTTCCTCGATTTGAGATCCGAGACTTGGCACGCTTAGAATTGATAAATCCTAGTAATGATCCTTATGCACGCTATGTGGAGAGAATCATTCGAACTGAGGGTAGATCAATGAAGTTTGAAAAGATAAAGCCAAGAGTCGAAAAAATGATCAAATTAAAGGAACGCAGTCAAAGAACTGGGAGAAGACTGAGAAAGAAGACTTATCCAGCTGTCAAGTGTGTACAGCAAATACCACTAAAGACAATACCACAGAACATTTTGGGAAATCTGATGAATTGGCATGTAGACTCAGAGACTGGTGAAGCTGTCATGGTTGAAGCTGATGATGAAGTTGAAGGAGGAGAAAGAGTAATTTTGACAGTCTATGACCATCGACACCTGATGAATCTGTCGGAGAAGGATCTGTTAAAGTTAAACGAAAACAGGATTCTGACAACAGAAGCATGGGGTGATCTTACACGAGATTATCAGATGATGGTGAAGACTTGTGTTAAAATGAAGATACATATGGGCAGTAAAATTTACAAGTGAAGACCAAAGACAAAGATGAAGATAACGACGCTAGAGCTATTGTCAAGGGGGAGTCTGTTGGGACATGTTTTGTGACAACAGATCTAGCTTGTAATAGGACTAGTGTATTTATCGTCAAAATTGTATATTGGTTTAGACTCGTAAATATATGATATTAATTTGTTATTATTATTTGTTAACTATAAATAGACAAATAACGAATTCGAATTAAAGTCAAAATCGTGAAATGAGAATTCAACTCGCAAGTCTAATGACTTCCGAGATGAGATCTCAATTCGCAGCCAGATTTGGGCTCACAGGTCTTGGACTAGTGAGCTGAGATCTGGGTTCGCAAAACCTGACTTGCGAGCTGAGATTGGTGTGCGAGCTGAAGTCAACTCGCAAGGCCCATGGGCTGCGAGTTGAGTCAACTCGCAAGGCCCATGGGCTGCGAGTTGAGTTGGATATAAATAAAATAATTATATACTTTTATTGGTATCCGTGTCATTTATTACATATAGCATTAAAATATTCACCTCATTGTTTTTCGTGGAGATATAAATACTATTATATTAAAGGCTCGATTTTGAGTGATTAACATTGTTAATAATCAAAACAAAGCTAGTTAATTGATAGTAACGTTATATAAGCTTAAACCTAACGTATTGAGGGATTCCGCACCTCAATACTTAAAGATAATCCGTTATCGAACCAATATTTAGTGACCTTACATTATGAGAATGGTTCTACTTCACGTACACATGGGATTAACTATGGGTATATAATCGTAATCGAGGACAACAATCCCAAGGTTATGTGTCAGGGAGGCTTGCATCTCATTCACCTCATAGACCCAAGACCACCGTTCCTCAACAAACTCAAACTCCTTCAAAAGTAATCCAGGCTCTAGATGGGAAAAAGGGTTACTTTAAAGAAGTTAAGTTTGTTGATGATGAGGGACGATCCAAGTCTGTTATGGCTTGGGTCCCTCTTGATGATTAATCGTGTATAAATGTCATGTGCAGGAGCAAATTGTGAATGGAGATAGCTGGTGGTACGTAGACAGTGGTTGCTCAAGACACATGACAGGAGATAGAAGTCTACTGATGGACTTCAAAGGGGGATTGAAGCATCGAGTAAATTTCGCTGGAGAAAAGGGTGGAATAATCACTGGGAAAGGAAAAGTTTCTAATGGAACTTTGACTCTTGAGAATGTGAACTATGTTGAACAACTGGTTCACAATCTAATGAGTGTCTCCCAAATCTGTGATAAAGGTCATCTTGTACTCTTTAATAATACAGAGGCCTTAGTCCTGAAGCCGGGTTTGGTAATTCCAGATAAATGGATTTTAATGAGGGCTCCAAGGAAGAGGGATATCTATGCTATCAACATGGGTGTTCCTGCATCTTTAATGGAGTCGACATGTTTATTATCCAAGGCTTATAAAGCAGATTTAGTTTTATGGCATCGGAAAATGGCACACCTAAACTTTCAAAAAATAAACTATATAACCAAGAATGGGTTAGTTCTGGGTGTACCACCTAAACGTTTTGAGTTTGAAGACAAGTGTGTTTCTTGCTTAAAAGGAAAGCAGCATAAGAAACCACACAGGTCTAAAACTGAAAATTCCATCTCCATGCCATTTGAATTGCTACATATGGATCTCTTTGGCCCCATAAGCAAGAGAAGCATAGGTGGTAAATGGTATTGTTTGGTTGTCACAGATGACTACTCTAGATTCTCGTGGCCCCATAAGCAAGAGAAGCATAGGTGGCAAATGTGTGGAAATAGTTTATAACATTGAAGTTACGAGCTACACACATGACTTACATAAGGGATTAGATTGGCAATTTGATTATTCAAATCTCTTTAAGCCATTTAAGGTCCCAATGTGTGATTACATAGTTGATCCTTTAATCTCTGAGCATTTATTGTCTGGTGATGGGGATATTGGCCCCATTCCAACATCGAATGCTTCTCTAAATCAGACTACTGTGGATCCTAATCATGCATCAACAAGTGCCACACAACAACCTTCGGTGAATAACACTCACGAGACTGACAAGTCGTCAGAAGTTACAGATCGAATAACTTCTGATGAGATGTACAATACTGATGAGGATATGCCACCCTTGGAAGAAATTGGCACCAATTTTAAATGATGAATTACCGCTTGAACCGATTACAACAACAAGAATTCACAAAGATCATCCAACTAAAAATATCATTGGTGATCCAAATGCATCAGTTCAAACTAGAGCTAGTACATCTGAGTACTCAAGCTTATATGTTGCAATCATGGAGACTGGGATTATCAATCAATGTTCCTACTCGTGCTTTATCTCACAAATTGAACCTAAGAATGTCCAAATGGCTTTGAAGGACAATTCGTGGGTAGAAGCAATGCAGGAAGAGTTGTCTCAATTCTCAAAATTGCAAGTTTGGGAGTTGGTTGACTTACCAGTTGGTGAGTATCCAATTGGAACTAGATGGGTGTTTAAGTGCAAGAAAGATGATCGGGGAATCGTGATTCGCAATAAAGCTCGTCTAGTCGTTCAAGGTTTCAACCAACAAGAGGGAATTGATTACAATGAAGTGTTTGCATCTGTGGCTAGACTTGAAGCAATTAGGTTATTCTTAGCATTTGCAGCTTCAAAGAAAATGAAAATTTTCAGCTGGATGTTAAGAGTGCCTTCTTGTATGGCAAAGTCAAGGAAATGGTGTATGTTTCTCAACCACCGGGGTTCACTAATCCACAGTATCCAGATAGAGTATATCGTCTTGATAAGGCTCTGTATGGATTACATCAAGCCCCGCGCGCATGGTATGAGACACTATCAACTTATCTTCTTGAGAATGGTTTTACAAGAGGAAGAATAGATAGTACACTTTTTGTAAAATGAAAAAAGAAGGATTTTTTACTTGTTCAAGTATTTGTGGACGACATTATCTTTGGGTCATCTGACGAAAAGATGTGTAGTGAATTTGAACGAGTAATGAAAAACAAGTTTAAAATGTCCGCTATGGGAGAACTGACCTTTTTCTTAGGATTGCAAGTCGATCAAAAGATAGATGGGTATTTCATTCATCAAACAAAACATACAAATGAACTATTAGAACGTTTCAAGATGGATGAAGCCAAAACTTATCACACTCCTATTCCGGAAGCTCATGGACTTGGTCTTGATACATCAAGCGGTAAAGATGTGGATCCTACTTTATATAGGGCTATGATTGGATCGTTAATGTATCTTACTGCATCGGGGCCTGATATAATGTTTGCAGTATGTGTCTGCGCAAGGTATCAAGCTACTCCAAAAGAGTCTCACATGCAAGCCGTTAAACGAATTCTTCGTTACCTCAAAGAGAAGCCGAAGCTTGGACTTTGGTATCCAATTGATGGAGATCTAGATTTCGTTGCTTACACAGACTCTGATTATGGAGGATGCAATCTGAATAGAAAGTCTACAACTGGTGGATGTCAATTCTTAGGCGGAAGACTTGTGTCTTGGCAGTGCAAGAAGCAAACCTCAGTAGCCATTTCTACATGTGAAGCTGAGTATGTTGTAGCTGGCAGCTGTTGTTCACAAGTATTGTGGATACAACAGCAACAGTGAGATTATGTGTTAAATTTGACCAACACTCCGATGATGATTGATAATGAATCCACCATGTCTATTACCAATAACCCAGTCAAGCACAGCAAGACGAAGCACATCGATATTCGTAATCATTTCATTAGAGACTGTGCTGAGAAAAAGCTGATACAATTAGTCAAAGTTCCCTCAACTGATAACTTGGCAGACTTGTACACTAAAGCTTTTGATAGAGCGCGTTTTGAGACATTGATTCAACTAAACCCGATGAGGAATCTAGAATAACTAGACTTCTAAAGATGTTTGTATTAGTCCACGTTTATACCTTCATATAAAAAATAAAAAAAATAAATAAAAAAAAGGCGTATGGCATTCATTTGCTTGTTACCTAAAGAGGAATCGCCTCGGATAAATAAGTTCACTGTTTATCTGTTGGGAAATGATAGTACATTAAGGGAATACGCTTAACAATAATAAGTAACAGTCTTAAGATACATGTGTTAGTAGATTCCAATAGGTTACATTAACGTTACATCTCTAAAACTAGGCCTTTACTTATATTTATTTTATTATACACCTGTCTCCACACGCTATAATTTGCTTCGAATAAATGAAATCTAGACCGCTTCATTATATGATGTACTGGTAGGCATATTCTGCTACGATTTCTGAGCATATAATAAGTAATAATGCTCATGTGTGTTATCTAGTGTGATCTGATATATGATGTATGACATAAGTCTTAATTGTTGAATGATAGTATAACCATACACTGTTATCAAAGATCTATGAATATATGTCAAGACAAATAGTAAGAATTATGGCTCTTAGCAAAACTATTGGTGACTTTGTTGTACTAAGTACAGACCTGACACTTTTAGTTTCGCCAATGGTCTCAAACTTATTTTTATTATACTAAGGGATCTTCTGTTGTATTAAGTACAGACCTAGAACCACTAGTATCTTCAAAATAGGTTTGATGTTTGTCAAAAATTTAAAAATAACTCAAGGGTATGTTATATGCTTCGAACAGAAGATCATTTAGTAACCTCTACCTTGAATCTGAAAGATACAGTGTTATGTGTTCTACTTGATTTCTCAGTATGGCGTATTTTGGATCACATTAGGTAATATGCATACCAATAATAAAGGTTTGCTTGGAAATCAGTGTAGACTGTTTTTATGTGGATCATAATATCAGTAATCGTCTTGAACTGTCTATGAAATTTGAACGTTTCACTGTGATGAATCCTTCGTTCTCAATTACTATACAAGTATAGTTAATGAACGTGTTATATTATGTGGAGCAAGGTAACCAAGTTATACTTTCATAAATATAAGTTGATAATTGGTTAAGCTATATGTTTTGTGTAACTTATTGTGAATTTCATGAAGTATGTATACTAACAATCTTCTTAGACTTATTAAATAAGTAATAACGTAAAGAGTATTCTCACTAATATGATCCCTAAGCAGATAAATTCTTAAAGTCACAAATATGTATTGTTTACTCTATTTGTTTCATTAATAAAATGGTACTTGATACCCTTTTTCTTTTGTTATTCGTTCGTGCTATTTATGTTATCGTTTTCTTATATATTTATAATTTTCCCTATTTGGAATATAGTTAAATTACCTTTTTATCATTCCATGTTGATTAAATGTGACAAAAACGCAATGGAAAGTTTAAATTTTGACTTGTAAATCAATTACTAATTTCAATTTATATTTAAAATTCAATTGGCATTTTTGGTCAAACTTGCGAAGTTGACAAGTCAAATCTTGCGATTTGCGTTTAGAATATAAAAGGGAAAGTCAACAAGTCAAATCTCTTGCAAACCGACCTTCACCTTAACCTGCGAATCCAACACCTGCGAAATCAACACCTGCGAACCCAAAACTTGCGATCTGAGTTTGCTATATAAAAGGGAGAAGTCAACGGGTCCAACTCTCACTTTCCAATTCTCTCTTGCGAACCTAATCTCACAACTCCTGCGATTCGAAACTTTGCGAAGCGACCCGAGCATTTTTCTTTGATTTTTGAAATATTCAACACAAGGCTCGGTTTTTCACTCCTTAGATCTTTTGCATCTTTCAAATACGCATCTTTTGAGGTAAGATTCACTTGATTTCATTGCATATTTTGTGCATAATCGACGTTTTTGTGTATTCAAAGTTTAGTTTTAGTTTTTCACGGATTTGTTAATTATTTGTCACACCCCAATAAAATCGTGTCACGTTTAGTAAATTGTGGAAGCACGGGGCGTGACGGGGATCAATTCGACAAGTAAATCGAGAGCATATGATTATCGCAAACATATACTTAGAATGCCATAAATAGTTTAAATAACACGGTTACATGTTCATCGTGTTTACAAAAGAATAGATGTTCAGCAAAACAATATGATTAACATTTTAATCACAAATCATAGTTTCAATATTTATCAAAAGGATGGCATCCTATTCATCGTGGTGAGCAAGGGTCCCAAAAGTATGCATGCATGATCTTACATCGCTGCTAATTCCCTGAAAAACATAGTTAAAAGGATCAACAAAATTGTTGAGTGAAATTCACAGGTTTAATACATCGTCATTCAAACCAAAAGTTTAGTAAATGTTTCACAAGTCGTTTGTGCCATCCGTGGCAAGTAGTACGATGATATGCAGTTTAAAACAATAAATAGCTAACTGTGATCCCCCGAAGGTTAGCTAGACCTCACGAGTTAAAGTGACGACACCTAGGCCTATAACCAAACCACGACTTTTATTGTTTTTGCCTGGGACCAATAAAATATACACTCCTCGTCTCGACATATAGTCGGCAGTTAGCATGACTAACAAAAGTGGGAGGGATGTCTTCCCAATAGTACTATTCGCATATTCGATGGCTAGCGTCATCTAGCTAATGGTTACAGTTTGTAGTCATGAGGACTTCTATGCACTACAACTAGTTTAACATAGGCTCGCACAAGGATTCGTTGTCAGGTTTTCAATCATCGCATGAAATCAGTTTGTATGTAAACAGTACATATGTTTTTCACCCCAAATTTAGAAAGCAGTAAAAAGCAGTAAAATAGGAGATGTAAACTCACCTAGTGAGCTTATGTGAGTGCTAGCGATTTATATGGGTGTTTTGCCCAAGTAACCTCCTAGCGCCATAACAGCATGAGGTCGTTTGTGTAAGTAGATAGCTAACCGCGTATCTAAGTTTGTAAGAGTAGTTAGCTACCCGCACATCTAAGTTTGTAATAGATAGCTACCCGCATATCTATATATGTTTAAGTAGATGGCTATCTGCACATCTAGGCTAGTTGTTCACTCGACTCGTAAGTCGAAAAAGGATTTCGTTTTCGAAAAGTGTACGACCCGTTGGTGATAGTTTTTATATGAACATGTATGTTTCTTGATTATACCATGAGTTTGTTTCAATATCCTTATATTCTTTGTTGCACTCAAAGCGTACTTTTAAATATTTCAAATCGTTTTCGTGTCCGATTCGAAAATTATTTGCAATCAAAAGGTTTGACGGAGTTCAATATTTTGAGAAGAAGCTTGCAGTTTTCAGTTCTCTTCCTAGATTCGAAATTCGAGACTTGGCTCGATTAGAATTGAAGAACCCTAGTAATGATCCATATGCGAGATATGTTGAGAAAATAATCAAGAGTGAGGGTCGTTCAATGAAGTTTGAAAAGATAAACCCAAGAGTCGGAAAAACGATTAAGTTGAAAGAACGAAGTAAACGAACAGGAAGAAGACTGAGGAAGAAGACTTATCCAACTGTTAAATGTGTGCAGCAAATACCACTGAAGACAATGCCACAAAATGTTTTAGGAAATCTGAAGAATTGGCATGTGGATTCAGAGACTGGAGAAGCTGTTATGGTTGAAGCTGATGATGAAGTTGAAGGTGGTGAAAGAGAAATTTTGAAAGTCTATGACCATCGACACCTGATGAATCTGTCTAAGAAAGATCTGTTGAAGTTAAACGAGAACAGGATCTTGACGACTGAAGCATGGGGTGATCTTGCACAATATTATAAAATGATGGTGAAGACTTGTGTTAGAATGAAGATACATATGGGTAGCAAAATTTACAAATGATTACCAAAGACAACTTGAAGACAAAGACGCTAGAGCTATTGTCAAGGGGGAGTCTGTTGAGACATGTTTTGTGACAACAGATCTAGCTTGTAATAGGACTAATGTTAATTATAATCAAGTTTGTACATTGGTTTTGAATTGCTAATGAAAAATATTGATTGTTAAACATTTTAGAGCAAAATATTAAAATTGTTGGTACATTAGTGTGTCTGTCACTTGGTCTAGGTTTTGAGCTGTAATTTATTATATCCATTGGATTAGTGGTTATTAAATCAACAAAAGTACGTTAAAAGTGGTTAAATAATTAGTTTCATATAGGTTGATTGCTTGTTAGCCTTAAAACTGATTGATTTACTGCCTTTTTGTGTTTTCTGGATTAGTGTTCGTCATTTGCAACCCTAACTTCGTTTGATCTTTCAGATTAAAAAATAAACTTTTTAGGTTTTACAGCCGTTTTAGCGATATTAGAAGCGATATTACCATAATATCGCCTCTAGGGTTTTAGCGATATTACCTGATCTGAACTCATTAATTTGAGCGATATCTCTAGCGATATTACTTAGCGATATCGCCTAATTAATTTTAGCGATATTAGTATCAATATTGCCTGTGATATCGCCTTTATTATTCTAATTTTGATTTGCGCTTTAACTAGCGATATTGATAGCGATATCATCAATATCGCTATAACTATTTTAAATCAGAATTTTAAAATAAAACAAAGTTTTATCCTACTTAATACATATTAAAATGTCTACTTTACAAGCTGTTAATGCTATGTTAAAACACAATGCTGAGGTTGGTAGCGCAAACAAACCTCCATTCTTTGCACCTGGAATGGAGTATTCTGAATGGCGTGGTAGATTTTTATCTTTTGTTGCTTTTACTGACCCCGAAATGGAGATACCTTTGATCGAGCGCTATGTTCGACCGGCCGCAATTGGTGAACATGTGGGTGTTCCTCCTCCAAAACCCATTCGTTCAATGACTGCTGAAGAACGAAAAGCTTGGGAGTGCGAAAGAAAGACTCATTCCGCTATAACCATGTCTCTTCCTGCTGACACGATGAAGATGTTCAAACACCATGATTTAGCTTATGATTTGTGGAATGGTATAGCTGAAAGATGTGGAGGTACTACTGAATACAAGCAAAGCAAGCTGGAGTTAGTGAAGAAACAGTATGATCTGTTTGACATCCAGAAGAACGAGACGGTTAAGGACTTGTTCTGTAGATATTCACGTCTAGTGAATGAGCTGACTGAGGGTGGATACAAATTCAGCTCTATTGAGGTTAACAAGAAACTGCTTAATGCTCTACCTCCTCACTGGGAAACTAGAGTGTTGATGATGGAGAATGACCCAGACGTATTAGCAATGACTTTGGATCAACTTATTGGAAAATTAGAAACATGTGCTTTGGATATCCAAAAGAAAAGCACAAGATCCAGTTCGTTGCTTCCTGATACTAGTTTTCGATATGGAAGTACAACTCTTTTATCTGGACCTTCTACTGCTGTATCTAAACCTAATTACTCGACTGATAATAATTCGGGTGTAACATTCTCTTCTTTCACTGCTCAACCATCTTCCTCTGCTACTGCATCACACAATGAGCATGCAGTAATCTTCAATGCATTTTTATCATCATATGATGATTTTTTATCAAAGAGGATTAGCTCGGTAGATCTCATTGATGAAGACTTTGCACAAGTTGATCCTGATGAACTAGAGAGAGTGGATCTTCGTTGGAACATGGCTATGCTTACCAGAAGAACGAAAACCTATTTGAAGAGAACAGGAAAGAAATCTCTTGAAGACGTCACTGATAAAACTAGCATGGGTTTCGATAAGTCCAAGATTAGATGCTACAAGTGTCAAAATTTGAAGGAGGTCGGAAAAGACCATAGTAGATGTTGAGATATTTGCAAGTCTTCGTTTTAAATCAACATTTTCAGATTGAGTTTCAGCAAGTTCCTTTTTAAGATGTGAAATGAGTTTTAAATAACTGTCAATCTCATCTTGTTTGTTAAAAATCATTGCCTTTAACTCCTTCTTTTCTTCAATAAGGTTTTTTTGATTTATAGTAAAGACTTTTTCATTTTCTTTTAAAACTTTGTTTGCTTCAATAAGATTGGTTAGATCTGTATTCAAGCGATCATTATCTACTATGGCCAACGGACTGATACAAAGAGTAAAGCAGGACTTGGTTACCATAATCATCCTCCTCCTTCAAATTTGAATCAGCCCATTCTTTCGCAGGAAGAAATTAAAGATTTTGTACCTTCTGTTCTCAAGAAGGATACAAATCCTGTGGTGAAACCAGTTATTGTTGAAAATTCCGATCAGCCTAAGACTGTCAAGGCTGAAGATGTTAAACAGCCTATGCTTGTTAAGGCTGCGGATGTCAAGCGACCTGAACCAATCATGTTTGTACCTTCAACAAATGTTGAAGAGGTGGTAGAGATGGAGGATGTAACTCACGCACCAATTTTTCCTCAAAAAGTTTGGAAAAAGAAAAGTGTAAAGAATAATGTGTCATCTGAAGTTATCACATCAGTAAAAGATAATGATTTACTGAAAAACAAGGTTTTAACTGATGTGGTAATAATCGATGAAGTCTCAGGAGTACCCAAGTCTGTCAAGGCTTGGGTCTCCATTTTAAATTAATAATCTTTTCTTTGTGTTGTGACAGTCAAAGGTGCTGAATAGCAAGTGGTATGTTGACAGTGGTTGTTCACGATACATGACAGACAATATTTCCCTTCTCTCTGATGTTAAACCATATAATGGGGAATATGTTGCTTTTGCTGGTGATAACGGTGGTAAGATAACTTCTTGCGTACAAAGGGTGAAACACCAGATATACTGACCTATCTGTTTGATAGACTTGAGACAATTAGTTTTCAAAAAGACGTTTAGTTGTGTCTGTAAACAACTAGGGAGATGATAGTACATTAGGAGACACCCCTCAAAAGTCAATCTTAAGTTTTATCCTCGATGTATCAGTAGGTGTATCTCGTATTTGTTATACATGTCCTTACAGGCATCTGATTACTTGTACGATGTATTGGTAGGCATTTTCATACTCTTCTTTGAGCAACTAAGAAATACTTTAATCTGTGTTTAAATCTTTTGTGATTACCAACATATGATGTATGACAATGGGTCTTAATTCTTATGTATCAGCTTGCCATGCTTCTATTAACTTGAGCTTGTATATGACAACATTTGGGGATTTATGCTGTCTGTTTCCTTTGTTGTACGTCTGTACAGACCTGGTCTCAGTCAGTATACTTTCAAAACCTAAGCAAACAAAAGTCAAAGTACTTTCAAATCTTATAAAATCAAAGATTCCTTACAAGGTCGCCAAATGGTTTGACCAAGTCTGGTTTTGCTTACACCTGAATCAAGTTTAAGTCGCTTTGTTGTACGTATGTACAGACCTGTCACCGCTGGCTTGATTCTTAAAAATGTTGAATTCAAATGCTTTCTCTAACTAATCGAAGTCTTGGGCATGTCTTGATACTAGGAGTATATCTATGTGGGATTGACGGAGACCTATTCACTCTCATAATAATTGCTAAGCTTGAAGTTGAGTATGTTACATGTTTAAGTGGACAAAAAAAAAATACTGATAATCGTCTTGTTACTGATTGTCTCTTTGGCTAGTTAACTTTGCGTGCTAAATTTAAATTTGGACAACTATACTGATAATCGAATTAAAATTTGATATTGTCTTGCGAATCTGTCTTTCTGATATGATCCCTAATTCGACACCATCTAGTTCGTCACGAAAAAAAAAAATAAGATAGATCCAGTGACAAAGCAGCCGATTATTAGAATTCATTATCCTCCAGCTGCATATTTGAAGAAGATACCTCTGGAAGTTGTTCCCCTTGACTTTCTACGAAGATTTCATTACTGGGAACTGAATGCTCATACCGGTGAAGCTGTTATGGTTTTTGTTCCTGATTCGAAAAAACCAGAGAAGACCTAGCTCTATGGTTTGAAGAAAGAGCAGTTCAGAGTGTTTGACCCTATGGGTTTGATTCAAGACTTGACTGAATATTATTTTTGAAGACCAAGCTGAAGACACTGGGGAGTTTGTTGGTACATTAGTGTGTCTGTCACTTGGTCTAGGTTTTGAGCTGTAATTAATTAGTAATATTTTGTATTAGGCGACATTGGCAAGATCGCTTTGGCGATATTGACAATATCGCATAGGCGATATCACCAATATCGCCAACATCACTGATTAGTTACCTATAAATATAAGCTTAGGGTTTCAGTTGTGTTGTTGTTCAACACCTACGAATTTGTGTGCAGCCTGTGGTATTCTCTGGTCAGTATTTGTTAGTCACAATTTGTGCTTTGATTAATACAAAATATTTGTGATTGTGTGTTATGTTTTGGTTTATAACGTACATTGAATAGCTATTGATTTCCACGCTTTAGCTATTGAATATTGATTTCTTGTTAAAGGTCTGTCCTTATTCGGTCCTACAAAAATGCAGAAAAATGTTGACCACAGTTGACTGCGAACCGAGTCAGTTTGTAGGTCAAGATTTGACTGCGAAGCGAGTCAGTTTGCTGGGCCAAGTTGGGCTGCGAACTGAGTCAGATTGCAGAGCCCATGACCCGCGAACCAAGACGGTTATATAATGAAATTAGGTTTTAAACCTAATTAACTTTTGCAATAATACAAATACGAATTTCCTGAGTTTTCCAGAGCAATTAAACCTTCTAACGGCTAGGTATTGATCGTTTAACATTGGTTAATAATCAATACAAAGCATATTAGAATTCCGATTCAATAAATAATTGTGAAACAAATCGTTATAGATCCTATAACTTAGTATTGAGGGATTCCGCACCTTAATACCTTAAGATAACCTCGTTATCGATCCTATACAAACGGACTTACACTGATGTTTTTGTGTTTGTACTGTGGTTTCCGTTTGTACTGAAAGCTATCAGTGTTAATACTATGTGTGTTATTTGAACTTCAAGTTCTTTTAATACTGCACATGTTAATACTGCTTTCTTTTTTCTTTATCAAAAAAAAAAAAAAACATTTCGTTTTGAATAAGTACAAGTGTTCAGGGGGAGAAGTTTATACTGTAAGAACACTTTGTACTACTTGGAGTTTATACTGCAAGAAGAAAGTGTGGACTTTATACTGCATGCCTATTATGTCTTTGTAATGTGAGTTTATACTGTAAGTATATTTTTGAATATTAGTACTGCAGGTGTTATTAATACTGATAGTTCAGTTTATACTGATAGTGTAGTTTGTACTGCTGCTCAGTTTATACTGAAAACACAGTTAATACTGTTGTTCAAGTTTATACTGTAAGCACAGTTTCTACTGCTCTCGAAGTTAATACTGTTCAAGGGTTTTATTAATGCTGCAGTTATTTTAATATTTTCAAATATAGAAACATATAAATACACATTACTTAGCCATACAGAAAATTAATCCCCATAATTCTCACTTTCTATTTTCATCCAAACGCCAAAACCTCTCAATCTTGATTCAAAATACTCGATCAAAATGGCCTCTTCATCATCTTCTGCCCGATTACCGACGGTGGAAAACTACAATCTTGTGGCATTTCTAAAGAAACCTAAAGAAGCGATTGATTTCTATCAAATCATCGACTTCTTGAGAAGTAGCCATATACACTATGCCCTAACCGTTAACCCAACCGTATATCTAAATCATCTGAATGATTTCTGGTCGAGTGCTGCAATAAACAATGATGAGGGGATAAAGAAGATCACTGCAACTGTTGAAGGAAATTCGATATTTGTAATAGAGGAATCAATCCGAAATCATCTTCATCTTGATGATTCTACAGGTACTGAATTTCTTAGCGATTCAGTTGTTTTTGAAAATATAATATTGATGGGATATGAAGGAGAGACAAACAAATCGACCTTTTACAAAGCTCTCTTCTCCCCACAATGGAAAATTTTGATTTACACAATACAACAATGTCTGTCTTCTAAAAGAACAGCTTAGGATCAGTTTGAGAGTACTCTTGCTATAGCAATTGTATGCTTATCTACTGGCCAACTGTTTAATTTTTCAAGGTTTATTTTTAATGGCATGTTGAGAAATCTTGAGCAGCCTAGCTCTAAAAAGTTTTTAATGTATCCTAGGTTTGTGTAGACTATTTTAAATAAAGAACTAACTGATTTATCTGCACATCCTGAAATCTTTGTAGTTCGCTCTGATACAAAAAAAACTATTTACAAATATGAAGAGAGTGAACTTTGGTTTTTCAAACAAGGTTACAACATTGTTTCCAACATTGCTTGCTGCACCTTCTACCACAACTAAAGAAGTAGAAAGCCCATCTGCTTCTCAACCCACAACTGTTGGTAAAACCCCCAAAAGAAAACAAGGGACCAAGAAACCAACTAAACAAAAGAAAACAAAACAGGTATCTGATGTTCCTACTGGTCAGATGTCTCAGCTACAAACTGAATAGAGGGTGGTCCATGAGGAGGGGGGTGACCTTTCTGGAAGGGCTGTCACTACTGATTGGGGTAGCCCACAGGCAGAACATGACAGTGATAACATCAATAAGACCCGACCAGAGGAAACTGTACAGGGTAAACCTTCCATGGAGGTTGATCCAAGTACAGGTCCCAGTACCAAGAAAAGAGGGACTTCTGATGCTCATGCTAGGCATGAATCAGTTGATATACCATATGATGATTTACCAAATAGAGGTTAACACTTCTGGAGGTAATGAAGATAGTTTGTTACTTAAGGAATTGATGGATTTTTGTACAATCTAAGTAATGAGGTGAATAGGAAGAAAGAGCAGCTGGAGTCTCAGGGAAAAGAGATCAAGAGATTAAATGGTTTGATATCTGAGTTGCTAAAGGAAAGGAATTTGGAAATGAGCAAACCAGTTGATAAAGCTGCTCATGATGAGAAAATTGATGAACCATTCATCATTATTGATGATTTGGAAGAAGAGAATGCAGCAAGTGCTATTCTAGTTACTACTGATGGTAATGGAGTTAGTACTGCAAGTGAAAAGATTGCAGTTAGTGCTGATGAGGTTAATACTGCTCCAGTTAGTACTGCAAGTGAAGAAGTTAAAACTGATCAAGTTAAAACTGATGGAGTTAGTGCTGCTGATGTTAGTGCTGCTGTTACTGCTGCAAGAGAAGATTTTGGTTTTAATACTTTTGTGACAAATGAGGCAGTTAATACTGCAAGTGAAAAACAGGGTGTTGTTGCTAATAAAACAGTTGAATAAGTATCTACTATTACACTTGATGATGAAATTACAGCAGCTGAGGTATTATTGAGGGTATCTGTAAGCCCAAAAGAGAAAGAAAAGCCTAAAGCCAAGGGAATAAGCATAAATGAACCATCATCAAACATCCCTATCATAAAAGAAAGTAAAATCAGCTCAAAAGACAAAGGAAAGGGTATTGCAAGTGAAGAACCCAAACTAATGTCAAGAAAAGAACAAATAGAATCTGATGGCTAAACGAATTCATGCAGAATTTTGAGCAGAGTCTACAGAAGCAGAAAGGGAGGCACAATTAGAAAGACTACTCTATGAAAGAAGAACAAAGCTATCAACTGATAAGTGCAAGAAGATGAAAGAAAAACCATTAACTAAGAGACAAAAAAGACAAAGATACACTGATTTCTTAAAGTCTGGTGGTTATCATGTAAAAAGGTTGAATGCTATGGAATTTGACAGCTTGAAGAGCTTATTTGAGAAAGAGAAGATCAAGATGGGACATATTGATAAGGAAAATAGGATGGTAAAGGAAAGGAAAACTAAAAGGAATGAATGAACCTAAACATGAACAAATTAAACAATTTTCTAGAAGAAAGAGAAGTGCAAAAAGAATAGAAAAGGATGCAGATGAGAAGCCTGAGAAGAAAAAGGAAAAGGTTGAAGAGAAAATTGAGGTTGAAAAGATTAAGAAGGTTGAAAAGAAGAATGATGTTGAGTTGAGTAAGAAAGATGTGCATACTGATGTGCCATATGAAGTTGATGCAAAGAGAAAGAAGGAGAAGGAGATAGTGGTAGCAAATGAAGTTTTGAAACCCACACCAATCAGAATAGAGTATAGTATTATAAACTGGTATCAAACTATGGATGTTGACCCAAGGAAATGCTATTTGATTATTAGAGCAGGAGATTTTAGGGAAAAGCATAGATTATTTGTATCCATGGTTAAAATGTTTAACATAAAAGAGCTGTATCAAATGTGGAAGATTGCAAGAGACAAGTATGCTGCTAAAAAGGAATATGATGACAACAAGCAATTGTATGAGTATCTATTACAGTTGTATGAGCTTGATAAGAGTATGAAACTGTTTAATAAGGCTTTCTCACCAGTTGTTCATTGGATATATTTTGAAAATTGTGGTGTACATCATACAGCTCAACAGGATGGAGATGTTGGATTTTATTTTGTTGGTAAAAAGTATCCATGGAATCCAAGTGTTTTTGCCAGTATGATAAAGATTAAGGTAGTAAATAGTAATAAGATATATGTGACAGGATTGGTAGAAGAAATCAAGTCCTAAATAAAGTAAGAAACTTAGTACTGTTAGTAGTACAATATAAGTTTAGGGGAGATTGTTGGGTATAAATCAGTTTATACTGCTTGCAGAAGTTGGTACTGAGTTTAATTTCTACTAATTGAAGACTTTGTGCTGATTTAGAGTTAGTACTGCTTCAACATTTATACTGCTTCAAACTTTCTAATGAATGCAAGAGTTTCTACTGATGACAAAGTTTATACTTCTATGAAGACTGAGTACTGCTGAGTTACAAAGTTAATACTGTTTAGACTTTGTATTGTCTTCTAGTAGTTAATATTGTTAGTATTAGTTTGTATTGTTACATTGTTAATACTGTTTACGTATATTATAATTATGGTAACAAATAAACTTGTTTAATAGATCGTTTCCTAGTTTAGTGGAAATCTTGTTAAGGACTCTATACGCATATAAATAGAGATCCTATAGAATAGCAAGATAGATATAGCTTTCAAGGTGAAAACCCTAATACAAATTGTGTATTCGTATTATTTTGATAATAATATTGAAGCGTTTAACTGTTCATCTTTGATTGTTATTTTCTGAATTATTCTTATAATAATCAAGTACTATTCCGCAAATTTCTTGATAAGTAAATCAAAACTAGTATTAAGATTAGATCAATTCGATCCTAACATATTTTAACATGTATTCTCAGGTAACTAAGGCGCTATGTAGTTGTGCCGTTGTGTTGCACTTTTTGACGTAGGAGTTGCATTCACTTGGAAGGACTTGGCATGAACTTTGTCAATTTGAACCAAGCTAGTTATTCATTAAAGTTTGTAATGGTGTTGCTAAGACTATGTAATTTAACGTTATTGTTTAGCGACTCTCTTAGAAGTCGTTCATTGTAATCTTTGTTCGTGATCCGCGCACGTCGCGCCCCCGCCCTAAATGGGGGTGTGACACTGGTGTATAAGAGGTGACATGTATATTGAATACAATCTCCACTCGACCAGAAGTTTTATTAAAGACCCCTTTGTTTGGTGAACTAGCATCATAACCTAGGAAAAATCCTTCGTCAGCTGTTTCACCAAATTTTGGTTCATTCCTTGTTTTGAGTAATGTATAAGGAACTCCAAAAGGTTCAAACCCGGTTAAATTAGGTTTCCGAGCGTGTAAAAGTTCATGACAGGCTATATTCACTACTTCTCCCAAAAAGATGACGGGAAACTTTGAATCAGCTAGCATTGTCCTTGCTGCCTCAATCAATTTTCTGTTTTTCCGTTCTGCGACTCCATTTTGTTGTGGCTCGTCTGGTTCACTGAACTGGTGCTGAATTCCTTTGCTTAAACAATAGACGTTCAACACTGCATTCTTGAACTCTAAACCATTGTCGCTACAGATTTTCTTTACTCCTCGTCCAAATTGATGTTGAACTTGAGTAAAGAATGTCATCAGCATCTGTGTCGTCTCATCCTTAGAACTCACGAAGAACACCCATGAGAATCTCGAGTAGTCGTCAGTAATAACTAGGCAGTAGTGTTTCCCGCCTATACTCCTTGCATTCACAGGATCGAATAAGTCCATGTGAAGGAGTTCAAAGGTTGTGGCTATGGAGTTTTGAGTCTTTGACTTATGAGGTTTCTTGTGCTGTTTCCCTTTTTAACACGACACACATTTGTCCTCTAGCACGAAACTCTGTACTGGGACACCCTGCAATAATTCATTTCGGATAATAAAATTCATTTTAAAAGTGCAGATGTGCCATCCTCCTATGCCATAATTGAGATTCCGTTTCTGAAGCCTTGGATATCAGACATGTCGACGCAAATGAAGATTCAGCAACACTCATGTCCATCACATAAGTGTCATTCCTCCTTGGTGCCCTTATGACTATCCATTCCTCTGGGATGACAAACCCCGGTTTCAGGATGAGCGCCTCTCTATCTATGAAATGAACAAGATGTCCCGTATCACAAATCTGAGAAACACTCATGAGATTATGCTTAAGCTCCTCAGCATAGTTGACTTGCTCTAGTGTTATTTTCCCATTGGTAACGTTTCCTGATCCCGTGATTTGTCCTCCCTTCGCTCCAGTGAATGGTGGGTCTTTCCCCTAGGCCTTCTCTCATGAGACTTTTGAAACAGTCTCTGATTGACTGGCCTTGGGTTAGATGTGGCTCTAACCTCAGTTGGATATGTATAATGTGAATTATGATAATTCCGATTATTATTATCTTGATTAGAAACATTTCTTTTGGGGGTCTGAAAACGTTGTGGGGTTTTCGACTTGATGGATTTTCCAGTAGAGCTTCGTGTGACAGAAGTATTGCTCCTTGGACTATCATCTATCGAAAACTTCACTCGTTGGAAATGAGGTTGAGATCTTTGAAATTTTGGAATTTGTTTATGACATACCGCATTTCTAACCACGTTTTCAGCACTTTCCTTAAATTTAAGTTCATCACGAAAAATGCTTGCCATTTTTTGATTTACACTAGTTATGTAAGGCGTTTTAATTAGCTTTGCTTGAGAACTACTAGTTTTAATGGGTGATTGATATCGCATAAATTAGACATATTTATAGGGGCGATATCTATCCAATTTGTATATAATTTTAGTCATTTTATAATCTTTTAGTACTTAATTAGTCTAGTTTAGTTTCAGGTTAATAATCAAGAAGAGTTGATGGATTTTTGCAGCTTTTGCGAGGCTCCACGGTTTTGGCTATAACTCCCTCATACGGACTCCGATTCAGGTGTTTCAAGTGCCCAAATCTCCGGAACTCAGAGGGCTACAACTTTCAAGAAGGGACCTAGGGCTGAAAATGTATTTTTACCCGACGGGTAGGCCTAGTCCCCGCCGGGTACTCATGAAAACTTCCAGTTTTGGCCTAGCCGGGTACAGAGCACTCATCCGGGTGGGAAGACCATAGTACCTGCCGGGTACTTGCATTCCCTGCCGGGTAGAAGGGTCGGTTACAGTCTTTTGGCTTAAATTATACACTAAAACCTAATTATCATTAACCTTTGGATTAGCTACGGATTAAGGACGATTTTGGGAGTTTTTGGAGAGCTTTTAGGCACACCCTAAGTGATCTATCCTCTTGTAATCATCATAGAAGTTAGTATTGATTTCTTTTCATTCGAATCTTGTTTATTTAATGTTTGATTTATGTTTGTAACCACATTATGAATCATTCTTTGATTATTATGATTTGTTTGATTGAACCTATGATAATAGGCTAAATACTTTGTGTTCATCTAGACTAATTACCCTAGATGTTGGACTTTTGATAATTAGAATTGTTTAATCGTATGATTTGATGTTTAATTGTAGAACGATTTTTATTTAATTATTTAATCTATTCAATTGATGTGATATTTGTTTCAATGAGTGAAAACTCTTGTGTTTAGTATTACATTTACATGATCATAAATCCTTGTGCATTTGATTGGAGACAATAAATGAATTGAACTAGGTTATTGAATTAAAATATGAGTGGATCATATTTAGAGACATCTTATATGATTAGTAATCTCTAGGACACTGGGATTATATAGATTAAATCATCAAGTTAATAGAATTGTTTGATCATAATTGGAATTAATAACTTGTCAAGGACACTTGCATTTTAGAATTTCAGTTAAACGATTGCATTGTGAAAACAAGTAATTTAGATTAATAATTCTTATACGTTTAATACGTTACTAGTTATTGTCCAACTCTAGTGGTGAAATGTCTAGATGAACATACTTCTATCCTTTGGTTGATCAATTCTTTTAATTGCTTTCTTAGTTAACATCACCTTTTGACTGCCTGTCGTTAAGAGGCAATTATCCATTTTTAATTATAGACTAGATAAATAATTCTCAAAGTACATATAAACTGTTCATGTGAGAGACTACCCGGTAGACTTATCACTGCTATACTACTACCCGATTAGGTACACTTGCCTAGTTGTGTAATAGTTAGCTTTGACTTTGTTTACTATTTTTATAACTAGATTAATATACATCAGTGATTGATCTTTCTTCACCTGTGCTGCTTTGACTCCTGTACTTTTGTTTGGACAAACACTTGCCACGTGTCCCTTTTGATGACACACGAAGCCCGAACGTTTTACCAAAGCTGTCTTAGGAGCTTTGGTATTAGTTTGGCTTTCCTAATTGATAGAAGTCAGAGAGGAGACATGTTCTATTTGTTTACCCTTATCATTTTTATCATTTTCAGTTTTAGGATCAACAAATTCAACTATTGCTTTAGACTCCTTTTTTTCTGAGTTTACTTTCATTACACCCTGACTCTCAAACGATACTTTCTTTTTCAGATTTGGTTTGGGTGTCATGGAAGTCTTAGTCAGTATTGACTTTTTTTCTTTAATAATAATTTCAGCTCTCTCTGACTTAGTCAACTCAATACATGTTACCGAGTCAGAGACTACTAAAGGAATTGTAGAATCAACACTTTTGGATAGCTCAGGTTCAGTTGTTAAGTATGTGTAATTATGATTATAAGGTGGTGGGACTTCATTATATCCCATGCCACGATGATCACCTGGCTGTTTTCTTACAGTTAACAGAGTGTCTAGGGTTTCAACTGAAAATCTTCTTAGTTTAATTTTCCTATTAAGATCTACAATTCGAACCCTAGCATCTGCTAATTCTTTTTCCTATTCTGAAGTGTTCCTAGTTAAGTCTGATACATGTTCTTGAGCTAAATCAATTATTTGACTCTGTTCGTTAACACTATCTCTTAATTTCTTAATATCTTCATTATCAGGTTTAGACTTAACTATTAGTTCAGAATTTCTTTGTTTTAATGCTGCATTTTTTTCTTTTAACTGTTTAAGCTGAGTTGTCATCAAGTTAGATGACTCTATCAATTTCTCAGCTTCCCCTGCAAGGTTAGTACATAATACACAAGCATTAACTACAGAGTCCAAATTCAATAGTACCTTATACTTCTCAACATCCAGATTGGCCATATATGCGATGAAGTCCTTTGTACTCATCGTATCAGTCGTTTCCAACCTTAATACCCTGGTCTCTGAAGCAGGTACTACACTTTCAGCCTTTTGCTCTTTTTCATCCTTTGTATCAGTTTCGACTACTCCATCCCTCTTATCTCCATCTATCATGGCCATGAACGGTTGAGGTTCTTCAGCATGAGTATTCCAGTCATATGAACCATCTAGAGATTGAACGACCAAAGCTCTGGAATTTGAATTATTTCCAGAGTTTCGATCTCTATTAGTGGTTCCTTGACAGGAGTAACTCGGTCTTCCCTGGTTTGTAACTTGCTCCTTCTCTGGTCTCTAATATTCCCTTGCAAAGTGCCCGAAACCGTCACGGTTATAACATTTCACATTGGTCTTGTCATACCCGACCTTGCTTCCCACAAACTTCCTACCAGTACAATTCATAAACCTATGTATCCGCCTAGCAACCATGGCCATTTTCCATTGCAGATCCATTTCCTTTAAATCATCAGGATCCAGTTGATCATAATCCTCATTTACCATAGTAGGATCTGTGACCTTACCCTGAATGAAATTCTCCTGTGAAGCAACAAATGACGCTAGCAGTGACACTTGTTCCTCGGCTGACTTCACACTCATCGACATAGACTTGAACCCTTATGTTATACCTGATGGCGAGTTCCTGTCCTTGCCCGAATCTCCAGATGAAGCAGTATAACATACCTTGCTTCCAGAATTTCCCACAACATCGTCTATCTCGGCTTCCCCAGTGAAGAACGTCGTAACCCCATCACTTGTTGTTGGAGCAGAATTAGACTTTTTCCCGTGATACACACTTGGATCTTGAACTTGATCAGATCCATTCTCTTTCTTTTGCATATTTAGATCGTAGACTCTGAGCTTCCCTAGTACTTCATAAAGCGTTAAGGTCTTATACTCTTTGCTTTCATTTATCATCAGAGTGTATATATCCCATTTAGGAGGTAACGCCTCTAGTAGTTTGTTATTTTTCACAGTGTCAGTGTATTCAAGCCCAATATTGTCCATCTCTGTCATCAGATGATAGTATCTAGTTTTCTGCCTCATACATTTTCCTATCTTCCTCCTTCATTGTCGAATACGAATAAAATTATAATTTTCCTTCGAATTCGTAAGTTGGAGGATCATATCCGTCGCTGATACAGATCCACATTTTAACGTCATTATACTTAGCAAATGGCTAAAACCAATCTTTCCACCAAAAATAATCCTCGGCCTTCAACAATTTTGGTGGTGAAGCAGATTTCCCCACTTCGTGATCCATTTCTATCATTTTGCTTAAACTAGACATCATGTAGTAAAGGTGTACGAACTTGACTTGTATGTTTGTAGAAGAAAAGTCAATAGGTATACTCTTGTTCTCTATCGTTTATAACCTTAAACGAATGAATCATTTATCGCTCTTATACCACTTGTAGGTTCCTATAACCTAGATCCACGAGGTAATCACGTTTATAGAGTGCGGAATCCTCAAACAAACGTAACAATAATAACAAGTAACACGAATATGGTAAAGAACATTTTATTGAACGTAAGTATCAATTACATTCAGCGTAGGACAAAACACTAACTAGATATTCGAACTAGCTTCTGTAATGCCTAAAATAATACCTAAACAACTTATTACCTTCAAACATGTGAAGTTAATATATAAAGACACTAAGTTCATACGGGCTTGGACCCTACGAACTTGTCTGTCTACAGGCCCATACGAACTTAGACAAGTTCGTATGATCCTAAGTTCGTACCTACCTAAGTTCGTACGAACTTACAAACATTACATACAAAAGTAAACTATTACAAAAGACGTAAAACTAACTATTACAAACTAGAAGTTGTTGTCACACAAGATGTACCAACACTGACGTATTTCCTATTAACTGCCTGGTGCACCACCTGACAGACAAGTAAAGTTCAAGATTGACGTAATGCCAGGAGTTGCCCCTATTGCAAAGACTCCTTACCATTTAGCTCCGACAAAAATGTAGGAGATGATAAAACAGTTACATGAACTCCTTAATAAGAGATTTATTCACCCAAGTAGTTCACCCTGGGGAGCTCCAATGTTGTTTGTGTAAGTTCCTTTAGGGTTCGGATCTACGAGGTAAACTTGTTTATATGAGTGCGGAATCCTCACATAAACATAAACGATAATAAATAAGTAATACAAATGTGTAAATATCACTTTTATTGAATGTAAACAAGGTTACATTCGAACTAACACAGAGTATTCGAACTTATCTCTGAAAACTTAGTTCCTCAACTCTAAAACTGATTTTCGGACTTGTGTATATATAGGCAGCCAAGTTCGTACGAACTTAGCTGCTTCTATGTTAGTACGAACTTACTAAGTTCGTACATACTTCTAAGTTCGTACGATCCTACAAGTTCGTACGAACCTACAAAATACACAGACAAAACTAAAGTTAACGATTACAATGATTAACAAAATGACTGCTAAACCTAACTATTACAAACTAGAAGTTGTTGTCACAAAACATGCACCAACAGACTCCCCTTTGACAATAGCTCTAGTTTCGATGCACCAACAGACTCCCCCTTGACAATAGCTCTGGTTTCACCGGAGATGTTGTCACCCGAGTTGTCTTCGATCTTGATTCTGTTAAGCCCTTTTGTCTTCTTGTATAGAACACCTTTTCCACAAAATCTTCACACTCCTCTGACATCTTTAATCTTCATGTCTCCAACTATCGTTGTAGTTTCTAACATCATTATCAGATCATGTCATACACCCTGAACAACTCTTGTAGCTTCCGAGTTACCGTTAGGAATTTCAACTTTTTCAGATCTTAACTCCTCTAGGTCTATCACTACGATTCACCTTCAGACATTTCTTCATTTTTGAACTAAACTTCTCTAGGTATCTTCTAACTCAGATTTATCACTATTAATGGTATCTGTCTCTGTTAGATTGACTAGACTCCCCCTTAACCTATTCAAGCATACCAAGTCTTCCAGTTGAAGAGTTAGGCAGCTCAAATTGGTCTACTGCTAGGCACCCTTCCAACATTCGGTCACTGGGATCATTGTCTTTGTCTCTGTTTCTTTCTCAACGCATCCTCTTTACAACCATTCTTCTCCACCTATCAGGCTTCTCCCCTTGAGCTGTCGCACTCTTCAACAAGGGATTTGACTCGCTATGGTGAAATAGTTGTAATAGGTGTAGTTGAAATTGTTGTTGTAATGGTGGGTGTGGTGATGATTGTGGATTAGGCAGTCGGCTCACTAATGATAACCCCACTAGACCGTCTTCCTTTTTGGACCTTCTAGTGAATAACGAGGTATCATTATCAGAATCAACATCGTCATCTTGCAATGTATAATCATCGTCTTCATTCAACTATATTTGCCTTAATCCGTAGTAAAACGAGACCCTAAGTGAGATCCAAGTTTTATTAGATCTAGATGCATCCAACTTTGTGGAATATCATCGTCATCATCACTTTCGGTCTGTTTACACACAAACCCCAATAACATCCTCGAACTTAGATCTTCTAGCTTCAATGTTTTGTCATACCTAGGCTTTGAATTAATCTCGTTCTAGTTTTATCTCCAATCGTAGAGTAAAACAATCAATAGTAAGAACTTAAATTTGTACAACTTAAAATGAAAAATAACTAAAAATAAACGAATAAATATGAAACTATTCATATTAAAAAGCACATTCTTTTTGTGAGAGTCACTGTTACGAAGATCATATTAGCCATAATGTGTACGATACACAGTTAGGAATTGAATTATTCCTGTTATTATGTATGTAATTGATAGTTCACGACGATTATCGGTATTGTTGTCCACTTAAGTAGTCAACACTCAGAATTTTCAAGTACAATGTTAGTTATTGTTCACGATTATCTATATATCTCACATTTGATATACCCTTAGAATCAAGAAAGTCCAGAATTCCATGTATCGGATGTTTTAACTTAATTTAAATTCATCTCTAAAGTCAAGTCCTTTATATTAAGAGCAATGTACTTGTGTACTTGTGAAGAGACTGGATGAGACTAGGGTTAGAGGCAAACAAATCTAAAATCAAACCAGAGGTGACAGGTCTGTACTTTCGTACAACAAAGCGACATAGTTTAAGTAGAGACCTTGAAAGCGGTATTCTTGTTTCGCGGTCGAGTTTGCTCTATTTTTAGGATACACTGACTGAGTTTAGGTCAGCATGTTTCAAGATGTAGCAGAAGAAACAGTCAGTGAAGCCCCCAGATGAATTGTTTTATATTTATCCAATAACATGTATTCACGTACAATCTATTTCCTAAGAATTAAGACTTAATGTCATACATCAAAATAGAGATTGCACAGAAGAATCGTATCATTTAATATAGATTAGGTACTTGAAAACCGTTATGTCGTATGTCTACCAATACATCGTATGATGAAGCTATTAGTTACGTTTATATTTAAAGTACTTTTTACTGTGTATGTACTACATCTAAAAGCCACACATATAATAATGTTCTAGGCATGAGTAATGTTTTCGTCATTTCTTCGCGTCATTACAGTGACACTCATATTTTTATAGTTTTTCCAAACTAACTAAAAATCCCATATGTCACTCATGATTTGTCATTCCAGCGATGAGAACTAACAACTCAAAACTTGATTTATCAAAAGCCTTACCATAACAATAAGCTAGATTATCATCCCATATGTGATCTTATCTCCCCCTCAGTCGCTACGACTTCTGCTGAACTCGTAGCCTCTGAAGTTTGTGTTCCTGCACACTAGATAAAAATCATTAGTTACAAAGGGGGGCCTAAGCCACCACTGACTTGGGTCGACCATTCTCATCAACAAATGTAAATTCCTTTAGATATCCATCTCGCCTTTCAGGTGACTTGGATACTCTAGAATTCTCACTTGTTTGGGAATGGGAGGAGCTACCACTAGGCCTTCTATCCGGAGACATTTGGAAAAGTCTTTGATTAACTGGCCTTTGGTTTGAAGAATATCTAACCCTAGATTTATAGTTATCATTCGAATTATAATAATTCCTATTACTAGTACTCTGGTTAGAAAATTTTTTGTTGGGTTTGTTAAAACGTTTTGAAGGTTTCGACCGAATTGATTCTCCATTTGAGTTTCCTGTTTCAGGAGAAGTGCTCATTAGACTATCATTTGTCGAAACTCTTCGATTTCTTATATGGACACACACTTGGTACATGTCCCTTTTGATGGCACGTGAAACACGAACGTTTCTCCCAGGCTTTCTTTTGAGCCTTGAGATTCGCTTGGTGTTCCAATTCTGTTTGTTACCTTTTTCATTTTTACTCTTAACATCTTCTATTTTAGGTCTAACAAACTCAATTTTAGTTTTTGACTCCTCATTGGTCCCTGACTCAGCTCTCTTTGACTTGGTCGACTCGGTGATATCTACCATCTCAGAGACTGCTTGTCGTGTAGTAGAGTCAACTTCTTGTACATTTAATAGACTATATAAGGTTTCAACTGAAAATCTTTTTCTTTATTCGAAGACTGTTTAGTTAGATCCAAAGCATGCTCACGAGCTAAGTCAATTATTTGACTCTGCTCGTTCACTTTGTCTTTTAAAACTTTTAAATCCTCTTTATTAGATGTAACTTTATTAACTAACTCAGAGTTTCTCAGTTTTAATATTGTGTTTTCTTCTTTTAAAGCAGTTAACTGAGTTGTCATCGTTTGTGATGACTTTATTAAATTCTCATCCTGCTCTGCAAAGTTAGTACATAAAACACAAGCATTAACTACAGAGTCTAAGTTTAGAATAACCTTATGCTTCTGAGAATCCATGTTGGCCATATATGCAATGAAGTCCTTTGTACTCATAGTATCAGTTGACTCCAATCTTATAACCCTGGTCTCTGAAGCAGGTAACTCTCTCTCAGTCTTCTTCTTACTAGTATCCTTTTGATCTGCCTCATCAAATGTTGTCACGAATTCCTAAGGCTCTTCAACATGTGTACTCCAATCATATGAACCATCATGTGTTTCAGTAACCACGGCTTTGGAATGTGTACTATTCCCTGAGTATTGATCACTAGTAGACGTCCCTTGATATGAGTCACCTCTACTCTCTTTGATCTTTTTACTACCATCAAATCTCTTCTCCAAAGCTCTCTAGAAAAGTGGTAACATTGTTTGAAGGTATGCTTAATTTCTTCATGAAGACACTCGATGATAGTAGACAACGCCTTGTTCTCTGCATCATACATCCTTTTGTCTGCCTCCTTCATCGTTGAATACGAATAAAACCTACGTTTCCCTTCGAATTCAAAAGAAGGTGTATGTCATTGAATTTTTCAAATGATTCAAATCTATCTCTCCACCAGAAGTAATCTTCAGCCCTTAGAAGCTTTGGTGGTGAAGCAGTTTTACCTACTTCATGATCTATTTCTATCATTTTGTTCACATTTGACATCTTGAAAGAGTGTATTCGGATTCTATTTGAGGTAAGTTTGTAGTAGAAAGTCAACTATCCAAACGAGATTGTAACATGTATTAGAGTGCGGAATCAACTAATACACAAAACGACAAATAAACAAGTGTTTATAACCTTTTAGCAAGGTAACTTCGTATGTATTCGAACTTAGCAGAGTATGTTGATACATCTTAGTGTGTCTGTTAGTTGGTCGAGTCTGTAATGTGTTTGTAAATGTAATAGACTTGTTAAGTTTACATTTTCTATGTTCTGCGACACAAGGCTTGTGTCGCATGAGTTGTAGTTGCGACACAGTGTTTGTGTCGCAATAGTGATCTCTGCGACACAAGTCTTGTGTCGCATAAGTCGGCCAGTTTGTTTAGTATAAATATCAAAGATAGAGATATTTAGGGCAACACACACTTTATTCTCTATATTTTTGGCTGCTACATTGATTGAGAGAGAATATTTGGGTATTTGGGAATATAAAGTATTATTTATTGCATTTGCTCCACTTTGTTTTTGCTTTATATTCTTGTGATTGTCTCCTCCATACGATTTGATTAAAAGATCCATCTTAAAGGGATCAACAATTGGTATCAGAGCCATAATCATTGATTTTGGTGGTATCAAATCGTTTTGGTAAGTTTTTAATACTTATTTTGATTATTTAACATTCTTTTGGTGTTTGATCTTCATTATAAAGTGTTTTGAAGCTGAAACTTGAAGATTTTAAGCCTTAAAAACTAAGCTTTTATGAAGTTTTTCATTAAAAAAAATCATTAGGTCTCAAAATATTTCGTTTTTGAGTTTTCTGGGTCTGACAGCGCCGTTTTGCGACACAAGTCTGCGACATAAATTTGTGTCGCTAATAGGGTTTTAGCGACCTTAACATTTGCGACATAAAGTTGCGACATACTTGCTTTGCGACACAAGGTCTGCGCCACAGATATCTGCGACACAATATTTGTGTCGCTGTAATATCTTCTGCGACACAATCTGCGACACAACAGTTGTGTCGCTGACTCCAGTTTTAGAAATTTTTGAAAAGTCTTTCGAGCCCGTTACTATGACGTCTTCTACATCAGCATCTATTCAACAAGTTGGGGCTTTGTTAAAACATAATAGTGAGGTAGGTTCAACAAATAAACCACCTAACTATACAAATGGAATGAATTACTCGGATTGGCGTCAGAGATTTGAAGCATTTGTATCTTTCAACGATCCTGAAATGCTAATTTATATGGAAGAAAGATATGAACGCCTCGGGAGGACCGGTATCTTTTATGGACCTATTCCTGAAAAATCCATTAAGTCTATGACTCCTGAGGAACGTAAGGCTTTTGACACTGAAAAGAAGACTTACTCTGCTATTACCATGGCTTTACCTCAACAGATTCTCCGACAACTTCGCCACCACAAAACTGCGTATGATTTATGGATTGCTTTTGAAAAGAAATGTGGTGGCAGTGATCAGTACAAACGGAACAAACTGGATCTAGTCAAGAAACAGTTTGAAGTCTTTGACATGCTGCCTACTGAATCTCTTGAAGATATGTGCAGTAGATATTCACAGCTTGTTAGTGAATTAGTCGAGGGAGGTGTAAATCTCGACAAAACTGATGTTAACAAGAAGCTTTTAGGTTCCTTACCCAAAAAGTGGAATACACGAGTGCTGCTGATGGAAAAAGATGAAGACATAATGGACATGGAGCTAGATGATTTGGTTGGACAGATTGCTGTTGATCTCTTAGATATGCAGAAAAAGGAAACCAAAGCTACTGCACACCTTCAGAACCCGAAGTTATATGGTGTGGATGTTCCTGCTGCAGTGACTCAAGCTGCTAGTTCTGCATTTTTCTCTGGAGGTTCTGGTCCCCCAAATACATCTGGTGGATTTGGATATCCCACCATCAACTCTTCAAGTGGGAGTGGTGCTTATTCAAACTTCAAAGGTGCATCTCCTGCAGTTGCTGAAGAACATGCAGCTGTCTTTACAGCTTTCTTGTTGGCTTATGATGACTTCCTTTCCAACAAAAACAGCACTGTGGATCTGACTGAAGAAGATTTCAGTCAAATTGATCAAGAAGAGCTTGAGCGTATGGAATTGGAGTGGAGCATGGCTATGCTCACAAGAAGAGTCAAGAACTTCTTGAAGAAAACTGGAAGGAAGAATGTCACTGATTCGGAAGAGAAGGGTCTGGGTTTTAACAAGAGCAAGGTGAAATGCTACCAATGTCATAACTATGGACACTTTGCTCGTGAATGTGACAGCAAGAAGAACCCACCTTCTGGCCTATCTAAACCTTCTCAGTACAACTCAACTGATAAGACCAAAAATGATGAGAAGGCAATGGTTTCCGCTGCACTGCTGCTTTCTAACAATGCTTGGGAATGGTCTGATCCAGATGAGGATGATGCAGAAAAGGCACTGATGGCTGAGGTGCATGAGGTAGATGACGAACCTTTATCTTGTATTTCGTGCATTAAATTGACTAACCAACTAAACAGGTATAGAGAGGATACCAAACGCCTTACCACTGTTATTGAAAATTTAAATGAAACAAATGACATGTTAAGAAACAGTGATAAGGCAAGTGGTTTAAAGTTAAAAGCTATTTTAGAAGAGAAAAAGGAATTGAAAGCTAAAATTTTTGAACAACAAGATGAAATTGGTAGCTATGTTGATGTACTATCATCTGTTAAAAAAGAACTTGTTGAGTCTCAAACTGAGGTTCTAAATTTAAAGAAAAAGCTTTCAAACTTTTCGGTCTCCTCTCTAGTCTTTGATGAAATCCTACAGGCACAGAGGACCGATACCAAAAGTAAGGCAGGACTTGGTTTTCATCAAGTTCCACCTCCTAAGGATTATCTTCCCATGCTTGTTAGGGATAATGTTAATGACTTAATGCCTATCTTTACAAAGATAGATGTTAAACCCGTCAAACCTGCTGTTAACATCAAAATTAGTAAGCATGAGCTAGTTAAGGCTGAAACTGTCTTCATTGCATCCAAACAACCTGAAACTAGTAGGCCCGAGCCAGTTAGGGCTAATACTAGTGAGTCTGAAACAAGTAAGACTCAAAAGGTTGAGAAAGTTAAACCTATTAAGGCGAAGATTCATCAGACTGAACTTATTAAGTCTGAAAATATAGTTGGGCCAAAATTAGGAAAGACTCTTTCTGTGCTTCCTCGTATTATTGAAGAGGAAATTGAAATTGAGGATATAACTGATCAAGAGTATCGACCAGTTAAGAAAAATGTCAAGCCTGAAAATCATATAATTACTATCGAACGAAATGAACAGGCTATAACAAAAGGAAAAGGTAAAGCTATGGCTGAACCTCAAAAGAAGATTGTTTCTAAAACAACTATATTAAATAAATCTTCTAAAAACTCTTCTAAAGCATCTCTTGTTGAATGCTCACGTAAATGTGACTGTTTTGGTCGAGCTCATCGGTTTATTCCTCAATCTCAATCAAGTGTTGAGCATCGATCCTGCTTTTACTGCAAGAAGCAAGGTCATTTGATAAATGTTTGTCCCGTGCTTGCGAAGAAACAGTATGGGAAACAGGTTTCGCGAGTCTCAAAATTTAAGAATCCTTCAAAGAAGTCTATTTCAATGAAAGGCTCAAAGACTCCTGTCCCAGTTGTCAAAGTCAACAAAGTTGAGCAAAATACTTTGCAAAACTTGAAGCTCAAAGTTGTTGACTCGCAAGCATCCAAACCAAAGCAGGTTTGGAAGATTAAAGAATCTTGCAAAGATTCTACATCCGACAATACCTCATCAGTCAAACATTCTAAACTTTTTGAAAACAAAGTTTTGACTGATGTGGTCATTGTTGATGATGTTACTGGAGTACCCAAGACTATAAAGGCTTGGGTCTCCATTTCTAACTAATTTACCTTGTTTGTGGTGCCGCAGCAACCTGAATCTGTAAAGAATAGTAAATGGTATATCGACAGCGGTTGTTCTCGGCACATGACCGGTGATGTTTCCCTTTTATCTGAGGTTCATGCCTACAATGGAGGATATGTGGCCTTCGCTGGTGACAAAGGGGGAGTTATTTCTGGTCAGGGTACGCTTACTAATGGAATGGTAAGCTTTGAGAAGGTGAATTTTGTAGAACAATTGCAGCACAATCTTCTCAGTGTCTCTCAAGTGTGCGATAAAAATTACACAACTACTTTCACAGACACCGAGTGTTGCATATTGAAGCCAGGATTTGTTATCTCTGAAGAATGGGTGCTTCTGAGGGCACCTCGGGAGCGAGACACGTATATTCTTGACATGAGTACTGTGGAAACTACACAGCTCACATGTCTTCTATCTAAAGCTCCTGAGAAGGAATCGTTATTATGGCACAGGCGTATGGGACACTTGCACTTTCGCAAGATAAACTACCTGATCAAGAATGATCTAGTGCGAGGTGTCCCTAAGCAATCCTTTGGACTGAATGATCATTGCTTCCCTTGTCAGAAAGGAAAGCAACACAAGAAGTCTCACAAACCGAAGCTGGCCAATTCAACTGAGAAGCCCTTGGAGCTGTTTCACATGGATCTATTCGGGCCAGTCAGAAAGAAGAGTTTGGGAGGAGCTTTGTATTGCCTAGTTGTGACGGATGATTATTCGCGGTTTTCTTGGGTTTATTTTCTGAAGACCAAGGATGAAGTGCCTGAGATTCTCATCTATCTATTCGACAAACTGCAAAATCTTTGTGAGTTGAGAATCAAGAAGATAAGGAGTGATAACGGTACAGAGTTTAAGAACTCGATTATAGAGCTGTACTGTTTGAGCAATGGTATTGAACACCAATTCAGTGCCGCAAGGACTCCACATCAAAATGGGGTTGCAGAACGTAAGAATAGGACTTTGATTGAGGCTGCACGTACAATGCTATCTGACTCTAAGCTTCCAATCACATTTTGGCCGAAGCTGTGAATACGGCCTGCTATGTTCTGAATCGGGTGTTAGTGGTTAAGAAGAAGAACAAGACATCCTATGAATTGTTCAACAACAGAAAGCCTAATCTACAGTTTCTTGAACCATTTGGCTGCCTATGCACTATTATGCACACCAAGGAACGAATTGCTAAGTTTGGTGAGAAATCTTGTGAAGGTGTTTTTCTAGGATTCTCTAATAACTCACCAAACAAACGTGTGTATAATCTAGTGTCCAAGCGTGTGGAAGAACATTTTGAAGTCACCTTTTTCCATTACACTGACAACCCTCAGGGGAAGGGACCCGAATATTTGTTTGACTATCAAACACTGTTTGATTCTTTTAATATTCCTGAGGTGAATGAAGAAGAGGATATAGTGACACTACTTCACGGGCTGGACATCACTTCTGAGACACCACCCATCTCTGTTCCTCCACCACCTACAGGAACACCAGCAACTGCTCCTGCTGCTACTTGTGAGACTCCACCTCCACTCGTTACTGAGAATGTTCCTAATCCTACAAATGACGAGGAACAAATGTTTGAGGATTTTGTTCAATCACCTGCATCTGACCTTGAAGATTTACCTGCACTTCAACTCGAACTTGAAGCTGACTCTACAAACCTTGATTCTATCATCGTTCCGGCTGCAATTCCGAGTTCTCGGATCAATGTGTCACATCCAGTTGATGCCATTCTTGGTGATTTAAACAAAGGTGTTTTAACGAGAAGACAGATTGCTGCTGCTGAACAATCTGTGTTGACACCGTCTCCTGTTACCGTCACTGATCCTGTTTGTCTTGCTTCGGAAATTGAAGAATGCTTTCTCTCACAAGTAGAACCGAAGAAGACAGCTGATGCGTTAAAGGATCCATACTGGGTTGAGGCTATGCAAGAAGAGCTTCAACAATTCAACAAGCTGCAAGTATGGACTTTGGTGCCTTTACCCAAGGGTGTTCATCCTATTGGCACTCGTTGGGTATATCGTGTGAAGAGGGATGATCGGGGCGTGGTAATTCGCAACAAAGCACGTCTAGTGGTCCAGGACTTCACTCAAATTGAAGGTTTGGACTACGATGAAGTATTTGCCCCGGTTGCTCGTTTGGAATCCATCCGCATTTTCCTGGCATACGCTTCATTCAAAGGATTTCGGGTTTACCAGCTTGACGTTAAGAGTGCATTTCTGTATGGTCAAGTGGTTGAAGAATTCTATGTCAAACAGCCGCCTAGTTTTGAAGACTCTGTTCATCCGAACTACGTCTGCAAGCTGGACAAGGCATTGTATGGTCTTCATCAAGCTCCTAGAGCTTGGTATGAGCGGCTTGCGACTCATCTTCTGAAGAATGGTTTTGTACGAGGAATGATCGACAGTACTCTCTTCATCAAGCATGCAGGGGAGGACTTGTTATTAGTAAAGGTTTATGTGGATGACATCATCTTTGGTTCCACCAAGGATGAACTGTGTCGCGACTTCGAGCGGATCATGAAGTCAGAATTTGAAATGAGTGCAATGGGGGAGCTGAATTTTTTCTTGGGCGTACAAGTCGAACAGTCTGCTAAAGGGATTTACATTCATCAGTCCAAGTACGTCAATGATATGCTTACACGGTATAACTTGATTGATTGTAAATCCTATGGGACGCCTTTAGAGCTGAATCATCACCTTGGTCCAGCGGAAGATGAAGAGGACTGTCCGGAAAAAGATTACCGATCTATGATTGGTTCTCTGATGTATCTCACTGCATCGCGTCCGGACATTGTCTTTGCAGTCTCTCTCTGTTCCAGGTATCAGGCTAAACCGAAGGTGTCTCACATGAAGGCAGTTACGCGAATCTTCGGTTATCTCAAATATAGACCAACTCTTAGTCTATGGTATTCTAATGAGAAAACCTTCGCGCTCACTGCTTATTCGGACTCGGATTATGGGGGATGCAATATGGATAAGAAGTCCACTTCTGGTGGATGTCAGTTTCTTGGACCTCGGCTCGTATCATGGCAGTGCAAAAAGCAAACAACTGTTTCTACCTCAACCACAGAGGCTGAATACATTGCTGCTGCTAGTTGCTGTTCCCAGGTTCTTTGGATACAACACTAGTTGCGCGATTACGGTTTACTCTTAACTATGACTCCTATTCATATAGATAATACTACTGCTATCTGTATTACACGTAATCCTGTCCAACATTTTAAGACCAAACACATAGAAATTACGTTTCTTTCCCATTCTAAAGTAATATTTGTGACCTTAGTCTGTTATGTTCTTATTATTATTATTAAAAAAAAAAGAGGTAATGCAATAGCCATTCTTTGTGCTTACTAGCATTAAAGAAAAGCAACGTTGCAACACGTGCAAAAGACGTTCAGTTGTGTCTGTAAACAACTAGGGAAATGATAGTACATTAGGAGACACACCTCAAACGTAAATCTTAAGTTTTATCCTCGATGTATCAGTAGGTTTATCTCGTATATGTTATACATGTCCTTATAAACACCTGAATCATTGCACGATGTATTGGTAGGCATTTTCATACTCTTCTTTGAGCAACTAAGAAATCCTTTAATCTGTGTTTATTCTTTTGTGATGACCAACATATGATGTATGACAATGTGTCTTAATTCCTATGTATCAACTTGCCATGCTTTTATTAACCTGAGCTTGTATCTGACAACATTTGGGGATTTATGCCGTCTGTTTCCTTTGTTGTACGCTCGTACAGACGTGGTCTCAGTCAGTATATTTTCAAAAACCAAGCAAACAAAAGTCAAAGCACTTTAAAGTCTTATAAAATCAAACATACCTCACAAGGTCGCCAAATGGTTTGACCAAGTCTGGTTTTGCTTAAACCTGAATCAAGTTAAGTCGCTTTGTTGTACATCAGTACAGACCTGTCACCGCTAGCTTGATTCTTAAAAATGTTGAATTCAAATATTTTCTCTAAACAATCGAAGTCTTGGGCATGTCTTGATACTAGGAGTATATCTGTGTGGGATTCACGGAGACATACTCACTCTCACAATAACTGCTACGCTTGAAGTTGAGTGTGTTACATGTTTAAGTGGACAAACAATACTGATAATCGTCTTGTTCCAGATTGCTTCTAAGGCTTGTTAACTTTCTTGATAAACTTAAATTTGGACAACTATACTGATAATCGAATTAAAATTTGATATTGTCTTGCGAGTCTGTCTTTCTAATATGATCCCTACAATGATACTTCTTAAAACGTTTCTTTTTTTGTTTATTTATTATTATGATCTTTTGATTTCTTTACTTTGTTCTCTAAGTGTCACAAATAAAAAAAAAATAAAAAAAATAAAAATAAAAATAAAATCTTAAAATATGTGAACCCTTGATTGACTCTTGCGACACAAGCCTTGTGTCGCATATATGTGTTGCCAACCCTGCGACACAAGCTTTGTGTCGCACAAATTGTGACCCTGCGACACAAACCCTTATGTCGCATGCTTGTGTCGCTATATGTGATTTAGGGTATAAATATCCTCGTGTCGCTGTAATTAATTATAATTACTGCGACACAAAGCTGCGACACAAGCGGATCCTGCGACACAAGCCCTTTGACGCAATTTTCGAACTCTCTGTGATTATTTGGCGTTTTCTGTTCGATTCTTTGCCACTTTCGTGTTCTCCTTATCTTTACGCTTTCATAGGTACCACTTTTAACAGATTTCTATACGTATTAATGATAACATTTGCCTTTAAAGTTTCGGATATTTAGGGTTTGTGTAATTTGCACAATTAATTATCCTAATGTGTTTAAATACATGCAATAGTTATTGATTAATGCTCCTGTACTACTTGTGGCTCTTTGGACATGTTTGAAATACAAAAACCCTATTTTTTGTTCATCTGAAAATTCTGGGTTTCATCGTGTTCATCTTTAACACTTATTATTACGTATTCATGTTAGCATTTGGATTTTAAGTTTCGGCTTTTAGGTTTTCTATATTATTACTAAATTGAATGCCTTAAACTGTTTACATGCATGTAATAATCATTGAATAATGTTCCTGACAAGTGTGTGAACCTTTGCGAACCGATTAAACACAAAAACCCTAAATTTTGTTCATCAGAAAATATGGGTTTCTGATGTGTTCATCTTTGCGACATAACCTGCGACACAACTGTTATGTCGCCATGTTATGTCGCCATGTTATGTTGCGACACAATTCTTATGTCGCCATGTTGTGTTGCGACACAATTATTATGTCGCTGATAAATCATTAATTTGATTTAATTGCTAAATTGCGACACAACTCGTTATGTCGCAATGATTTCTAGCAACACAAGGCTTGTGTCGCCAGACATATTAAATTCACAAATGTCAACTTTTAATTGTTGAATCTAACGGCTTCCAAGTTTATATTGTTCTTATAGCTATGGCAGATATAAATGTGAACGCTTACTTTTGGGAACCGCGACATAATGTCACGGCCTTTCTCGACGACGAAAAAGAATCGGCGGCGCCGTATCGCCCAATGATCGCCTTTCTTCGCCGTTCAAGAATATATCATGCAATCACGACCTCCACTACTATTTACCGTGATCATGTTATGGATTTCTGGACGCATGCTGTGATTAATTCGGATCTCCCGTATACAAGGCTTATATCTACGGTTCATGATCGTGAAATCATTCTATCTGAACAGATTTTTCGGGAGTTCTTTCAGTTTCAAGATGATCCGGAAATGCCGATTGCTTTTGCCAACTCATTTATTGCAGGTGGCATGATTAGGATGGGTTATCCAGGTGTCCCACGTGATCAATATCGCAAGGCTTTTCTCACAAAGGTCTGGTGGTATCTTATGCATATCATGATTGTGTGTTTATCTGGACGTAAGGCTGGCTTCGATGGCATCAGCCATTCTACTGCATCAGCCATGCTTGCCTTGGTCTACAACAAGCCCTATAACTTCTCGGGCTATATCTTTCGCATCATGGTAGATCACGCCCAGGCTGGTGAGGGACAGTGGGCTTTATACCCACGTTTTGTCCAATTATTGATAAATCATTTGCTCCCAGGTTTACCGGTGGCTCCACAACACCAATTTCGCCAAACACCGATGAATACCCGAATCTTCGTGGTTTCAGGTCACTATGCACGGGGCGCACCGGTCCCGCCTGATGTGCCATTGTTTGGCCATATTATAAATGAGGCCTACGTGCCTCCGGAGGGTGACGAATTTGATGATCCGGCTCCTATTCATAGGCCACTTTCACCTCCGCCACAGGCACCTGTTCAAGAACCGCCTCTTCAAGCCCCTCTCCAGCAACCAACACCTCCTCAACAACAACAACACGCTATCAATCCCGATCCTCAATTTGATGATATCATGAGGGATATTGATGAGATATGCCCCTCTCCTCCTCGATCGACGGGCAAAAGGCCTCGTGACCTATTTTGTTTCTGAGTACCTGCCGACTACAAGTCGTCCTCGTACTTCTTCCACTGCAGGGCCTTCAGAGTTGCAGACTCCAGTGCAACCTCATCCGGATATTCTCAAGCAACTTTTGGAACGGATCGAGGCAATGCAGAAGACTGTGGATGATCAAGCTTCTATCATTCAGTCTCAAGCTGCACTGATTGAGAGTCAAACCTCCCGGATTACTGACTTATTGGTTAAGTTTAGGGAGTTTGAGACCCGGTCACTTAGTCCGGGGGAGTCTGTTCCCGCTGGTCCATCAATAGAACCAAGTGGACCGGGGTCTGAGTCTGTAAATGAAGATGTACATATTGAACATAATAATGAAATGCCAACTTTAGAGTACTTTCCTGTGCATCACACACCAGGCCAGCCGAGACCATTGGCTGTCGATTATTCTTGTGCAGACCTCTCATTTATACAACGCATGATAAATGAAGTCAATTCCGATGATGAAAATGAAAATTTTGAGGAAACTGATGATGATGTTGATATGGAAGAGGAGGGATTGAATGATGATGAGTTTTATGATGATGCTCCGATAATTGAATCAGATTCCTCTGAAGATGAAACTGAAAATGCATCTGAGACTCAACATGAAGAAACATCTGAAGCTCCTGCTTCTGAATCTGAAGTTATCGAAACTAGAGCTGAGAAACTTGCTAAATGGTGGCCGCACGGAAAAGATGGAAAGCAAGTGCCGGTCACCTGCAAATCATACAAAGTCAGTGGAGCGTATACTGGATTAATTAAGAGTTGGAAGATATCGAAAGGGTTGTTTATGATCAAGAGGTTAGATGGTATTCAATATTTCAAAAGATCATTCACCAAGCTGAGCACACTGCCAAAAGGAGAAGTTAACCGTCTTGCTCAGCTCTCTTTGATTAACCCGTCAAATGATGATCGTGTCAACTTCATTCTGACTACTCTACAAAGGGAGATTCGTACCAAAAGGTACAAGTTTATCAAACCAACGCTGGGAACCAGAATTATCTATAAGAAACGGTTTGATCCAGTAACCAATCAGCCCTTGATCAAAATGCGTTATCCTCCGGCTGATTGTTTAAAGAAGATTCCTCTGGAAACAGTTCCCCTGGACCTTCTAAGAAGATTTCACTACTGGGAATTGGATGCTCACACCGGCGAGGTAATTTTGATATTTGTGCCTGAGACAGAGCAACCAGAGAAGAGCTCACTGTATAACTTAAAGAAAACTCAATTCAGAGTATTTGATCCGATGAGCTTAATAAATTTCTCCGAGAAAGATCTGAGAAAGCTATTTGACAATCCGATTCGCTTCAATGAGAAGAATGTGATGAACAAGAAGATAACATCTCAATTTCAACGGATTGTCAAGGTTTGTGTAAGACATGGAATACACGCTGGCGGTGTATTTCCAGCAGGCTGGGTATAAATGAAGATCTAGAAGACCAAGCTGAAGACACGGGGGAGTTTGTTGATACATCTTAGTGTGTCTGTCAGTTGGTCTAGTCTGTAATGTGTTTGTAAATGTGATAGACTTGTTAAGTTTACATTTTCTGTGTTCTGCGACACAAGGCTTGTGTCGCATGAGTTGTAGTTGCGACACAGTGTTTGTGTCGCAATAGTGATCTCTGCGACACAAGTCTTGTGTCGCATAAGTCGGCCAGTTTGTTTAGTATAAATATCAAAGATAGAGATATTTAGGGCAAGACTTTCACACACACTTTATTCTCTGTATTTTTGGCTGCTACATTGATTGAGAGAGAATATTTAGGTATTTGGGAATATAAAGTATTATTTATTGCATTTGCTCCACTTTGTTTTTGCTTTATATTCTTGTGATTGTCTCCTCCATACGATTTGATTAAAAGATCCATCTTAAAGGGATCAACAAAGTATATTCGAATATTTCTATTAAAAAGTGTACTAATGAAGTATTACAAGTTTGTATTTATAATCAGCTAAGTTCATACGAACTTAGCTCCTTCTAGGTTCGTACGAACTTACTAAGTCCGTACGAACTTCCTAGGTTCGTATGAACATATAAGTTTGTACGAACTTACATCAATACAAACAAAGAGCTTAAGTTAACAATAAAAACAATTATTAACTACAAAACTAATTACAAAACTAACTATTACAAAATAGAAGTTGTTGTCACAAAACATGCACCAACAGATTTGGTTAAATCAAAAACATGTTCATGAGCCAAGTCAATGATTTGACTCTGCTCATTTACCTTTTCTGTTAAAACTTTTAAGTCTTTTTTATCATATTTAACCTTATTTCTTAGCTCTGAGTTTCTTAGTTTTAAAACAGCATTTTCTTCTTTTAAGGAATTTAACTGAGCCGTTAACAAGTTAGATGACTCGATCAATTCCTCAGCCTGTACCTGAAAGTTAGTACATAAAACGAATGCCTTAACTACTAAGTCCAGATTAAGAAATACCTTTTGTTTATCAGCATCTAAGTTGGCCATGTAGGCTATGAAGTCTTGTGAGTTCATGTTTTCTGTTGACTTCAACTGGACCACCTTATTCTCTACAACAGGTACTTCAATCTCCATTTCTTTCTCTGAGCTAACCCCCAAATCTGATTCATTCTTAACATCCCCTTTTAGCTCTTCAATAGATGCCATGAAGGCTTGAGGTTCCTGGGTTTTAGCACTCTAGTCATAAGAACCATCCTGTGCCTGACCTACTAACGCTCTAGAATTTGTAGAATTCCCTGAGCTGTGATAGTCACTCGATGTTCCAACATTCGAGTACCTTTGTCCATTTTGACTTGAAGACTGTTCACGTTTGGGTCTTTGGCATTCCTTGGCAAAGTGTCCGAAACCATCACAGTTATAACACTTTACCTTTGATTTATCAAAGCCAACCTTACCACCAATGAACTTTCTTCCTGTTCAATTCATGAACCTTTGAGCTCTTTTGGCTATCATGGCCATTTGCCATTGAAGATCTATTTCTTCCAAGTCTTCAGGATCTAACTGGTCATAATCCTCATTTATCATGCTTGGATCAGTGACCTTTCCTTTAATAAAGTTTTCATGTGAGGCAACCAAAGATGCAAGTAGCGCAACTTCATCTTCGGCCGATTTAATACTCATCGACATTGACTTGAATCCACTAGTTGTCCCAGATTGTGGTTTCCTGTCCTTGTATGAGTCCTCTGATGATGCTACATAACAGACATTGCTGCCAGAATTTTTGACGGCCGAGTCTGTCTTAGCATCCCCAGTGTAGAATGTTGTAACACCAGTACTAGTTGATGCAATGGAATCAGACCGTTTACCGTGGTAAACGCTGGGATCCTGAACCTGATCGGATCCGGTCTCCTTCCTTTGCATGTTCAGGTCATAAACACGCAATTTTCCAATAACTTCATCAAGTGTGAGAGTCTTGTAATCATTACTCTCCTTAACCATCAAAGTGTAAATATCCTACTTTGAAGGTAAAGCTTCAAGAAGTTTGTTGTTCTTCATGGTGTCAATAAATTTCAGGCCAATACTTTCCATCTCAGTCATCAGGTGATAGTATCAGGTGATAATATCCTCTAATGATTCATTTTTCAAGTGCTTAAAAACATAGAACTTTTTTGTAAGCAAGTTTGCTCGGCCTTCCTTTATTTGTTCATTTCCTTCAAACCTATAAGTTGGTGCTTCATATCCATCTTTGATGCAAATCCACATTCTTACATCATTGCCTTTGCAGTCTTGCTATCAACATACCACCACTTCAAATCTTTAAGTATGTTCAGTGGCATTTTCTTCAGTGGAACCTTCTTCAAGCACTTGACCGGTCTGTAGACCATCTTCATCCAAGGCTTGTTTGTTATCGGATCTATTCTAGTCAAGTCTGGAACTCTCTTTCCTGCTCTTGGCTTTAAGTCAACAAACTTGTTCGATCGCCCTTCACGCCTAACTATTCTTTCCATTGTTCTGGCGTAGGGATCTTCACCGCTGTTTGTTAAATCTAGCCAAGCTAGTTCTTTAAGTTCAATCTTGGGTAGGGTGCTTAAAATCTTCAACTTATTCTTCAAGTACTGAATCCCATCATATCTTTTTAATATGAATAGCTTCAGATCGCTGTCATAAAACCAACTTATGATGCCTCGCTTCACCTCCCCTGACCCCTTGACCTTGATAGATTCTTTCAGTCTAAGTTCCGGCTCCTTTTCCACCTTCTTGAACCATAATTGCTTTAACTCTTCTCGAGTTGGTTCAATTTCCTCAGAATCTGATTCAACTTCAGGAGCTAAGTCCTACTCTAAGTTGATCACTTTCTCACAAGCTTCAGTTTCAACAACTCTTTCAGTTACCGGTTGCTTTGACACTATATGTTCATCAATATCAGCATCGTCATCTGGAATGATCTCATCATCTGATTTCCAGTACGCAACCTCCTTATCCAAGATTTCTCCTTCCTCTAACTCTGATCCCTCGCTATCAAACTCGTCCAATCCAAGCAACGCTCCGTTAGTGTCAGATTCAGTTAGATTTACTGGAGTTTCCTCAGTCCCACTCCTTCCATGCTTCTAACTAGACTCCCCCTGAGCCTGTGATGAACCTTGCTCTCTAGATGAAGAGCCAGGCAGCTCACCTTCTTTGAGTGTACTCGGATCATCGTCTTTGTCATTGTCAGATTTAAATCTCAACTCATCTTCCCTGCACGCTGGCATCTGACTCCCCCTGACTGCTTGGCGCTTCAACCGATAGAAAGTGATCTCATTCAACCGAACTTTCTCTTCTAACTTCTCATTGCGCTCTTCTAAGCGTTCATTGAGAGCCGGCAAATTATTGACACGAATTTCTTGGCTCGTAACAATGGCAGTCAAGGCCGTTACCATATCCATTAAGCTCGTGATCCGGCCCTCAAGATATTCAAACTTTTTCGGATCAGAGAGGCTAGCTCTTTTCAGTGCATGGGGTATGCTGGAAAAGTCAATCACACCCAATATACCAAAAGCTCTCTATTCGGTCAATGGAGATACCTGATGCACATTTTGTTAGTATCTTTCGGACCCAAGAAGGCAAGTTTTGACACGATGAATCACAAGATACACTCTGGCATGATTTCTCTCATGTATAACAAGTCATGATGTTTTCCTCAGTTCTTTTTCGATGAGATGTTGCAGTAGATAAAGGGGAGTGTGAAAGATCAGTTTATCTTGTACCCGCGTTTCATTATGATGATCATTAACGCGCATATTCCCAACCTCCTAGCTATTGATTCAGTCGTACATTTGATGCCGGTTGATAAGAAAATTTTTGGGCATTATCTGAGTCACAACAGCAGACGTGCCATTGCTGAGCGCCCTCAGCTTACAACACTTTTTGGGGCAGTTATCAACGCAAACTATCAAGCCCCACCAAATAATGGTTGGTTGGACGGGCCACAGCCTCAAGCTGGAGATGCAGCGAACGCTCCAGAACAACCTCAGTCACCCCCTGCTCAGGCTCAAATTCCAGAACCATCTCAGGCTGACCTTCAGCAAGAGGTTCTTGAGGATATTTTGATCCAAGATGAGCATCCTCAAGGTGGCAAGCAAGTTGATCCCACTGTTGCTGCAGAGTTGGTGCACGATGTCCTTCAGGGCGGCACGAGCTCAAGTGCTGCGGCCGCTAGTTGAGGGCCTAATTTTAATGAACTTATCTGGGAGATTGACACATATCTCGCCGATGATACAACAGGATCTCCGCCTGCTGATGAAGCTGCAAAAGATGCAGCCCAAGACTCTGAGGCCACCGTGAGTGACTCAGATGATCATGGTGATGATGATGCTAGTGAGGACCGACCCACGATCTGGTTCTATGGTTCTCGGGGTATACTACTTGACCCCAGGGTGGCCTCTGAAAAAGAGAAAGGGAAAAGGAAAGTCCAGGAAGACGAGGACTATATTCCAGAAGGGAGGAAGACTCCGACATTGATGAATTTGAGTTGCGGGCTCGTAAACGCCAACGCTCAACTTAAGTAGTGATTCGCGAGGGTGGTCCACCTCCTCAAATCATAACTCCAACACCACCACTCATCACTCCACCCACTGTACAACCACCACCCACTAGTACTGAAGCAGCAGTTCGCCGTAATAGTGAGGATGAGCCGCATCCTTCACTCACTACATTTCTTCAGACGACTTCCATTGTCCCACCATCACAACCATCAATTACAACAACCACATCTACCACTCCACCTTCAACTCAACCTACTCAATCTATCCCCAATCCGGCCGCCAGCCGCTCTGATACCAATTGTAAGTCCCTTTAGGGTTCGGATCTACGAGGTAAACTTGTTTATACGAGTGCGGAATCCTCACATAAACATAAACGATAATAAATGATTAATACAAATGTGTAAATATCACTTTTATTGAATGTAAGCAAGGTTACATTCGAACTAACACAGAGTATTCGAACTTAGCTCTGAAAACTCAATTCCTTAACTCTAAAACTTAGCTTTGATAACAATTGTAAGCTGCGTCTAAGTTCGTACAGTAAGTTCGTACGAACTTAATAAGTTCGTACGAACCTACAAAATACACAGACAAAACTAAAGTTAGCGATTACAATGATTAACAAAATGACTTCTAAACCTAACTATTACAAACTAGAAGTTGTTGTCACAAAACATGCACCAACAGACTCCCCCTTGACAATAGCTCTAGTTTCGATGCACCAACAGTTTGTCAAGAAGAAGGATGGTACAATGCGATTGTGCATAAACTATAGAGAGTTTAATAAAGTAACCATCAAGAATAAGTATTCTTTACCTAGAATTGATGACTTGTTCGACCAGTTACAGGGAGCTAATTTCTTTTCAAAGATTGACCTTAGATCGGGTTATCATCAATTAAAAGTTAAAGAAGAAGACATACCAAAGATGGCCATTCGTACAAGGTATTGTCACTATGAATTTGTTGTTATGCCTTTTCGCTTAACGAATGCTCCAGCTACCTTTATGGATTTGATGGACCGAGTTTGCCGACCAATGCTCAATAAGTCAGTTATCGTGTTCATTGATGATATTCTTATTTATTCAAGAAACAAGGAAGAACATGATGTAGACTTAAGGCAAGTTCTAGAGATGTTGAGAAGAGAGAAACTTCATGCCAAATATTCAAAACGTGAATTTTGGTTAAGAGAGGTACAATTTCTGGGGCATGAGATCAATGTTATGGGTATCAAAGTAGACCATTCTAAAGTAAATGCAATAATGAAGTGGGACCTTCCCTCGAGTCCTATAGAAGTTAAAAGTTTTTTGGGGTTGGCTGGATATTACCGTATTATTCAAGACTTCTTAAAAATAGCAACCCCATTGACCAACTTAACGAAGAAGAGTGTAGTATAGAAATGGGAAGAGAAACAGGAACATGCATTCCAATTGTTAAAGGAGAAGCTGAGTCAAGCACCATCTCTAGTAATCCTTGAGGGTAATGAGAACATGGTAGTATATTGTGATGCGTCCAAATGACGCTTGGGTGTGTACTTATGCAGAGAGGGAAAGTTATTGCTTATGCTTCCTGACAGTTGAAACAACATGAGAAGAGATATCCAACTCATGATCTTGAGCTGGCAACAGTGGTATTTGCTTTAAAAATTTGGCGACACTATCTTTATGGTGTCAGATCCACCATTTATACTGATCACAAGAGTCTTAAATACTTCTTTGATCAGCATGATTTAAACAATAGACATAGAAGGTGGCTTGATTTGGTTAAGGATTATGATTATGAAATACTTTATCATCTTGGTAAAGCAAATGTTGTTGTTGATGCTCTAAGCATTATGTTCTTAGAGTGAAATCTCTAAAGATGGTAGTGACTCCAAAGTTACTTGATCAAATTCGAGTTGCTCAAATTGAGGCTTTATCGCGAATGACAAAAATAAGTAACGGTTGACAGGTCAATTGGATCAGTTAGTTGATGATTCAAGGGAGTTAAAAACTAGATATGGCAGGATATGGATACCAAGAACTAGTGAAGTCAGACAAATGTTGTTAGACGAAGCCCATAAATCCAAATACTCCATACATCTTAGCGCCACTAAGATGTACAGAGACTTGAAACGTGACTATTGGTGGCCTGGTATGAATTGTGATATTGTTAAATATGTACATTTAACTATTTAACATGTTTACAAGTAAAGGCAGAACATAACAACCATATGGCAAACTCCAACCTTTGGAGATACCTATGTGGAAGTGGGAACATATCACTATGGATTTAATCACCAAGTTTCCAAGAACGCCTCGTCGATATGATGCTATTTGGGTGATTGTTGATAGATTGACGAAAAGTGCCATATTATTGCCGATTCGGGAATCTTCATCTTCTGAAGTGTTAGCAAATATCTATGTTCGAGAAGTTGTAACTAGACATGGAGTACCAATTTCTATTGTTTCAAACAGAGATACTCGTTTCACCTCTTGATTATGGTGGAAATTTCAGGAAGATATGGGCACTTATTTACATATTAGTACGACCTATCACCCACAGACCGGTGGTCAGAGTGAGAATACTATTCAAACTCTAGAAGATATATTGAGAGCTTGTGCCATTGATTTTGGTGGAAGTTGGGAAACTCATCTCCCATTAGCTGAATTTTCTTATAATTACAGCTATCACTCTTCTATCAAGATGCCTCCTTATGAAATGTTATACGGTAGGAAATGTCGAACTCTAATCTGTTGGCATGAGAGAGATTGGTAGCACTGATGTAGTCCAACAGATGATAGAAAGGATTGACCAAATTCGTGAACGATTGAAAATGGCATAGGATAGACATAAATCTTATGTTGATAAGAGGAGGAGACCAATTGAGTTTCCAGTAGGAGATAAAGTGATGCTCAAGGTATCACTTTGGAAAGTGATTATACGCTTCCGCAAGCGAGGAAATTTGACTCCAAAGTATGTTGGACAGTTTGAAATTTTAGCGAGGGTTGGAAGAGTAGCATACCGGTTAGAGTTGCCTGAAGAACTTAATGCTATTCATGATACATTTCATGTATCACAACTCAGGAAGTACCTTGCTGATGAGGCAACATATATGCCTCTGCCAGAGATTGAAATAAATGAGAAGTTGAGTTATGTTGTGTCGCAACCCCCAAGACGCGTGGCAGCGGAAGGTATGAGGTGTCAAGGGGGCGCCGACCAAATCAAATATCACAACACAAGAGTTACAACAAACGACCTCTATATGAGACGTTTTCAAAAATCATTACATTACAAACTTAAAAGTGTTCACATAAAACTAGGAGTTTGCATCCGATACGTAGAATTACATAACTATTATTACAAAATATAGTAAATGCAATCTAATTCCTTGGTTGTTTCAAAATATGCGACTCGAGCTATTGCTTCCAAAGCATCCTACTTTGGCTGGTCACCTGAGAATACATACTAAAAGAGTCAACATAAAGTTGGTGAGTTTATAGGTTTGAAAACAGTTGATATCACATCGTATGGAACGTGTGGAACACAAGATTTCCTGTTTGTATAATTCAACAATGATAGTAATGTATTACAAAAATGTAAAAGAGGTGTATATTGTTGCCATGAGCCCATAGTTCGAGCTTAACTGTGGTGTCGGGTCACAATCAAGTGCCACGATCGTGGTGCCTCCCTGCGAGTGCCTAATCCAACACTCGTAAGAACAAATGATAATGCGTCCGTTTGACCAGTTAGTGCGACTAACCCGGACGGGGGGAGTCAATCCCAAATAGTACTATTCATTAACATTCACGCTATAACGATACTAACAAACTATGTGTGGGGGACTTTCAGGACTAGTTAAATAACTCATGCAACCAATATATCGTGTTTTGTACTTGCGTTCACATAAAAATAGCAGTTGTTAAAAGCAGTTGTTAAAAGCAGTTGTATGTATTCTCACCCCTGAGTGGAAATAGTAGAAAAAGGGGCTATGAAACTCACCTGAGATTAGTAGGTTATTTAGCAAATAACAATTAGCAAGCAATTTGTGTTCCCAAGAGTAATCTTCTAACGTCCTAGACGTATAAGATTGTGTAAGTAGATGTCTCAAAAGACCATCTATAGTGATTGTATAAGTGGAGGGTTAATGTCCACTTAAGCCAATCATGTAGGTGGAGGGTTAATGTCCACCTATTCGCTAGTAGTTCACTTAACTAGTATGTCCATTCTTGTTTACTTATCGAAAACGTGTACGACCCGTTGGTGAAAGTTTTGTGAAAACATAATGTTGATTAGTGTGGTAAGTGGGCGAAGCCTACGAATGACGGGGGTCCGGGGGCAGTGCCCCTGGTGGCGGGGTCCAAGGTCCAAGGCTTGGTCATCAGCGACACAAGGCTTGTGTCGCTAATGTGGTTTTGGCGACACAATTTTAGTGTCGTAGAGGTGACAGTTCAAATGTTATAACGACACAAGGGTTGTGTCGCAAATGTGATATAGCGACACAAAGGTTGTGTCGCAAATGTGACGGTTCGAATGATAGAGCGACACAAGGGTTGTGTCGCAAAATGTGATGGTTCAATTATTATAGCGACACAAGGGTTGTGTCGCAAAATGTGACGGTTTGAATGTTATAGCGACACAAGGGTTAGTGTCGCTACTGGCTATTGAGCTTCTGCAACACAGGGTCAGAAACATACCAGTTTTGCAGATTTTATTTCGTAATTCAAATGTTTGAGATAAAATTCAAGAAAAATATACGTTGTTTCTTAGTATGTTAGGTACTTAAAATAATTTTTACAGAATTTTTAGACAAGTCTAAGTATTTATAAAAATTGTAAATTCTCACAGAGGTCAAAAAGTAGCCAATCCGGAGACATGCAAGGAGATCGAGTTTCTGGGCAGAATGCGTGCATATTTGGGACATGGTCATCTCTACGACTATTCTTCTCAACAAAATTTCTGAAATTTTGGCGGTGGTTTCAAGTCTTTTGGACACGTAAATCTCGAGTTATGACTAAAACAATGAGGGAAAATTTTTCTACCTTTTTCCCAGCCCGTCTACATGTTTTTGTAAAAATTATTTCTAGTATCAAACGAGCTCCAAAAATTATGAAACCAGTGGCAAATGAAATATAACTTCTTAAACTTAGTTTTATCCTTTTAAATCGTTCATTTTGGTTAAGTTTTGAGGGAGATATCACCTCCCAAAGTCGGACAAAGTTTCTGGCCGGATTTCATGTAAGGTTCTTGCATGTTTTAAGCTATGAAAAACGATTTTTGTGCAATCTTTTGGACATATCTTTGTTAAGTGAGCATTTTAACATGTTTATAGATGTGTTACAAGTATTGTAGATGAGTTAGATGTTCTTACAATATTGAAAACCGATCTAAAAGGAGAGGAAAGTGAGGATTCTTGACTTCTCCTTGTAAGTGTGATGGCGGCTTGTGGTGGTGGAGTGGTGGTTGATGGTGGTGAGGAGGTGGTTGATGGTGGTGAGTGGGTGGTGGATGGTGGCAGATTTTAGAGAGAGAGAGAGAGTAGAGAGAGTAGAGAGAAGGAAGAGAGAAAATGGGGCTTGTGTGTGTGAAAAATGGAGTGAGTTGAGGTGTTTTGTGGGGTGGGCTTGGGCCTATTTGGGGTGGGCTTCTTAGACTAGCCTAGACCGAGTTGGGCCTGGCCCAAAAGTGTTTCGGGCTCGTGACTCGTTTTCTCGACTTCGTGTTTTGTTCCCCTTTCGTTTAAACGTTAATTTGTGGTTTTAAAAAGTTGATAATTTACGTTGAGCTTTTGTATATACTTTTAATTTGTGAATAACATTCGGGATAAGTAAGTATTCTTAAAATACTAAATTGAGTTACAAAAGTATATTTCGGGTGTTGATCGGGTGTCGGGCTCGGTTTGCGCGTTTTCGTCGCGTTTGTTACGTTTTAAACAAAACGTCAAAGTTTTTTGTGTATTATTATTTGAAATAATAATATAAGGTCTATAACCACTATTTTAACTATAAAATATGATTGCGTTATCTATGAATAGTTTTCACCAACGTCGTATAAATAGTCGGACCACGTCCGGTTGTTTCGCGAAATTACGAATAATTACGAAGGTGTAATTCAAACAATTACGTAAGTGTATATACACATATATACAAATAGTTGCAAGTAATCACAAGTACTTAGCCTAATAAAGAACTAAATACACGAAATTAGAGTTCTAGTTTAAGGTAATCATTACCCTAAAGTGTCGGGTGTCACATGTTGAGGAACTGATCAAGATACTTGATAAGAAAGTCAAACATTTGAGGAATAAGTCGATCCCATTACATAAAGTTTAATGGCGACATAGAAAGACACTGAATTTACTTGGGAACCTGAGGAGTGGATGATGATATATTGTCGTGCAGTGTATCAAGAGTGGTTTGTAAGGACACGAACAAAATAAGATGGGGAGAATTGTAACATCCCAAAAATAGTGGTAATATTATATTACGTATATATGTTTTATTTTGTAAGTTGCATAAGTTATGTGTATCATTATTATTGATTGTAAAGTGTTTAAATTGCCTAAATGTTAAGTTGTAGGGTGTAATGTTAAGTAATTGAGACCGAGGGGTTAAAAATATAAATATGCTTAAATACCTCTAAAACCTTGTACACATACATACATACGTACATATACTGTAACAACCCGTCCCACATTGGTATGAGATTAGAAATTCAAGTCCCTTATAAGCCTAAAGTAGTGGGTACTAGTATCCTCCACCATGGTTTTTAGTTGAACCTGAAGGATACCCAAGTAGTCCATTGCTTTCGGCTTTGGGGGGCGTTACATATGGTATCAGAGCCATAGCCTCTTGGGGTGTGACTGGCAAGCGGCTTGTGCATCTCATGGGATATGGATCCTGGTTATTCGTTATGTTTAGGCCTGGCGAGGACGTCAGGAGTTTAAGTGGGGGAGTTTGTAACAACCTGTCCCATATTGGAATGAGATAAGAAATTCAAGTCCCTTATAAGCCTAAAGTAGTGGGCTACTAGTATCCTTCCACCATGATTTTTAGTTGAACCTGAAGGATACCCAAGTAGTGCTCATGACATATGTAGTGATCGTGGCCTCAAAACGCGTTGTCTCTAGTAAGGAAGAGATTTATCTTATAAGCCCAAGATCTCTCATGTCCACGGCCGATGTGGGATTTGCCTAAGGTGTTACACATACACACACCCAAACTCTTACGATTTCTAGAACAAGACGAGGAGAAGGAGGAATTCACTTACGATTTTTGTTAGAAGCTTATGAAACCCAACTTAGAAAAGTTGAATTCGGGTTTATTAAGTTAACCCACTAAATTGCTAGTTTGAAAGAGTCGTTTTGATGCTATTAGTTGTGGGGTAGTTGTAATTTAATGGGTAAGAATAGTTGTATAAATGCTAATACATGCTTATTGTGTTGTTAAATTGGTTATGTAATGTTGATATGTGTTAAATAAGTGGAGAATTCAAGTATCAAATTATCATCATTAAACCAACAAGGTGAGTTCATATAGTAGTTAAAGGAGTTACGTTGTTTAAATGAATCCAGATTACATCTGTGTAAGAGGATTCATATGATAGTGGAATAGGTGGTTTCATGTTGTATATGAACAACACTGTTGAGTTGTAAAATGGATCCGGATTACATCCGTGTAAGAAGGTCCAATTGACAGTAGAGTAGGTGGTTTCATGTTGGGAATGAGCCACATGATAGTTACTCTACATTGTAGAGATTTCCTAGCCGTGTGCTAGTTCACTTGAGATGTGAAAGTGGTACAGGTTATGGATCCGTATAGTTGTGCATATCATGTATATGCTAGTTGTTAGTCAACTCATGTTGACTCTAGTTGTTAATTGAAATAAAATGGTTAGTTACTCTAGTTGACGTTGACCCCAATTGTTAACTAATTTTAATTATAGTTGATCTTATTGTTGTTGAGTTAGGACTAGTTGTTGATTAATTTAGATGTGTAATTGATTTCAATTGCTAGTTGCATTCAATTTGTTAAATTATGTCAAGTTGTTGATTATGATCAAGTTGTTGATGAATATTCATAGCTGAGTCTATTAAATGGGGGACCAACTCATCGTAGTGATTAGAGGACACCTCTGATCGTTCACCTCTGATCGTTCACCTCTAGGTTCAAGCTGTTAATTATTGACAAGTTGATGAGTAGTTGATACCATGTTGTATAATTGAGCACTTTGTGTTCAACTGGATGATAAGCTATTTAAGTTGGTTTAACAGTTGATCAAATTGATCCAAAAGTTGTTAAGTTGTTTTCTTGTTTAATTACCTATGAATTCACTAAGCGTTTCGCTACTCTTTTAGTTGTATTTATTTTGAAAGCGCAAGTGAATTAGGTAAGAAGGAAGCTCGCGGAAAGGGGAAGGCTTAGAGAAGGATTGTTGGGCACTTATTATAGGTTTGCAAGTGCTAGTTCTTTTAAATCATGATTTTGATAATGTAACTTGTGACTTCAAACCCAAATTTTGTGTATGTGTTAAAATGGGTCAAACATGTTTTTGGTATGAATTTTGGTTATAAATGATGAATATATGTGAAGAAAGTTGGTTTATTAGTTGCAATTGGTCATTGTAAGCAATGGAATGTGTTTTAGTTATATTTGGAGTTAAAATTTGAAAGGGGGCAGAAAACTTGACAGAAAAGGTTTATCTAGCGGATAGGCAGTGTATATTTTCGACAGAAATGGTCTATCCGGCGGATAGGGTACACCTATCTGGCAGATAACACTATTTACCCTAAATAAAATAAAAAATAAAATAAAGAACAATTTCTCGGTGTAACATATATGGTTCATGTAGGTTCCCCCTGTGATGGATCAACGAGTTACTCAACTATATTAGAGTGCTGAATCCACTAATATAGATATAAACGATGATCAACGAGTATAACGAATACGTAAAGAACACGAATATTAATCTTTAGTGAATATAAACTTGGTTACATTCAAACTAAGACAAAACTCTCTCTTTTAGCTTTCTGCTAACTTACACTAAGATCTAAGACTGTATTCACTCGTATTCTATTTTACTTACAAAACCTACGGATATATGCATATATATTAGTCAAGTTCATATGTACTTGGCCTACGAATTTGGCTCATTTCGAAACCCATACAAAGTTGTCTAAGTTCATAGGATCTCTTAAGGTCGTACCTACTCTCTAAGTTCGTACGATTATACATATAAGACAAAAGTTAAACAATTACAATGATTAACAAAATGATTTATTACAAACTAGACGTTGTTGTCACACAAGATGTACCAACAGACTCCCCATTGACCATAGCTCTAGTTGTCTTCGATCTTGATTATGTTAAGCTCTTTTGACTCCCTGCATACAACCCCTTTTCCACACAAACCTTCACCACTCTTTGATATTTTCGGCCTTCATGTCTCCAACTATCTCTATAGTTTCATGAAGCTTCATCAGATCATGTCATACACCCTCAACAACTCTTGTATGTCAATCTTTACAGCTTCTGATTCACCTTCAAGAATTTCATCTTTTTCAAATCTTAATTCCTCTAGGTCTATCGTCTTTTCTCCTTCCTCTAACTTAGACTCATCACTATTTAACTCGTCATTTCAATGTTATCTGTCTCTGTTAGATTTACTGGAGTTTTATCAGTATTAGTACCATCTCTTTGTTAACTAGACTCCCCCTGAACATGTTCAAGCTTACCAAGTCTTCAAGTTGAAGAGTTAGGCAGCTCACCATCATTTGGTCATCATTATTTGGTGCATTGGAATCATCGTTTCTGTCTTTGTTTGTGTTTCTTTCTTAACTCATCCTCTTTACAACCAGTCTTCTCCCCCTGAGCTACCGTGCACTTCAACAAATGATTTATCTCCCCTAAGCAATGGCTAGTTCATATGGTGAGATAGTTGTAATAGATGAGGTTGAAATTATTGTTGTAATGGTGGGTGTGGTGGTGGTTGTGGATTGTGCAGTCTGCTCACTAATGACAACCCCACTCGATCATCTTCTTGTGGACCTTCTAGTGAGTAACGAGGTATCATTATCAGAATCATCATCGTCATCTTGCAATGTATAATCATCGTCTTCATTCAACTTATGTTTGCCTTTATCCATAGTAAAACGAGACCCGGAGTGAGATCCAAGTATTTTTAGATCGAGAATCATCCAATGGTGGAGTATCATCTTCATGATCACTTTCATCATTACTCTCGGTATGTTCACTCGCAACCCCAATAGCATCCTCGAATTTAGATCTTCTAGCTTCAACACTTAGTAATACCTAGGCGTTGAACTAATCGCGTTCTAGTTGTTTCTCCAATCGTAAAATAAAACAATCAAAAGTAATTATCCCCCCATCTAGTAAGAACTTAAATGTGTATAACTGAAAATGTAATATACTATAATTATGTTATTCATACTAACAAAACTTACATTCTTTTTGTGAGAATCACTGTTACGAAGATCATATTAACCATGATATAGACGGTACATAGTAGGAGTTTTTGATTTCCTTAGTTATTATTTATGTAACTAGTAGTCCACGACGATTATCGATATTGTTGTCTACATAAGCATTCAACATTCAAAATTTTCAAGTGCGGTTTTAGTTATTACTCATTATTACATGTGTAGCTGCCCATTTGACATACTCTTATGATCAAGATACGCTCATAACTCCTTATAATGGGTGTGATTATTTTATTTCATTTTTAAAGTCAAATAATTTATAATTTTTCAAGTACTATTGTATAGGATTAATGATTAAATTTGACTAGCATTAGAGCAACACAAATCTAAAATCAAGCCATTGGTGACAGGTCTATACCTTCGTACAACAAAGCGACGTAGTTTGACTAGAGACCTTGATAACGGTATTCTTGTTTCTTGGTCAAGTTTGCTCTATGTTAAGTTATACTTAATGAAACTAGGTAAACATGTTTTTGGATGTAGTAGAAGAAACACTCAGTATATCTCCCATATGAAGTCTTTATGGTACCCAATAACATGTGTTATGATATAATCTGTCACATAAGAATTAAGACTTAATGTCGTACATCAAAAGAGAGTTTTCACATGATAATTCCCTTTCTTGAGTTTATTTTTGTGCACTTAAAACCTTTATGTTGGATACCTACCGATACATCATATGATGAAGCTATTAGTCACGTGTAGATTATGGTACACTGTACTGTGTAAGTACTATATCTTAAAGCCATACTTAATAAAGTTCTAGGCATGGGTAACGTTTTCGTCATTTCTTCGCGTCATCACAGTGACACTCAAATTTTTATAGTTTTTCAAACTTACTAAGAATACTAAAAAATAAAGATAGATAAAAGTTCTTAAGGAGATACGTTACTCTGGGATTGTCATTCCAGCGATTTGGACTAACAACTCAAAATGTGATTTATCAAAAGCCTTAGCATAAAGGTTAGCTAGATTATCGTCTGAGGAATTTGTCATCCTAGATTTGATCATGTCTCCCCCTTAGTCGCTACATCTTCTGCTGAACTTGTAGCCTCTGAAGTATGTGATTGTGCAATTGGAGATTGATCAATTACCTCCTTTCTTTTCACACCGTCTACAAGAACTTGCCTCTCCCCGATCATGTGTCTTGAGCAATCGCTATCAACATACCACCAGTTAATAGCCATTCCGGTCAACTCCTGCACTTAAATGAAAATGATTAGTTATTTTGGGGGCCCCAAGCCATTACGGACTTGGGTCGGCCATTCTTATCAACAAATATAAATTCCTTTAGATATCCATCTCGCCTTTCAGGTGACTTGGACACTTTGGAAATTTCAAGTGTTGGTGAATGGGGAGTACAACCACTATGCCTTCTATCCGGAGAATTTTGGAAAAGTCTCTGATTGACTGGCCTTTGGTTTGAAGTAGATCGAACCCTAAATTGATAGTTCTAATTCGAATTCTGAAAATTCCTATTACTACTACCCTGGTTAGAAAAACTTTTGTTGGGGGTTTGAAGACGTTGTGGAGTTTTCGACTGAATTGATTCTCCATTTGAGCTTCCTGTTTTAGGAGAAGTGCTCATTGGACTATCATTTGTCGAAAACTTTACTAGTCAAAATCGTGGTTGAGATCTTTGAAAACTAGGAGTTTTCTTATAACCTAACCCGTTTTTAACCAAATTTTTAGCATTTTCCTATAATTTGAATCTTAATTTCTTCTTTGAAAATGCTTGCCATTTTTTTATTTACACTAGTTATCTCAGGTGTTTGAACTACCTTTGCCTGAGAAGTACTAGTTTTAACAGGTGATTGGTCTTTCTTCACCTGTGTTGACTTGACTCATGTACTCTTATTTGGACACACACTTATTATGTGTCCTTTTTGATGGCACACGAAGCACAAACGTTTCTCCGAGGCTTTCTTTTGAACCTTGAGATTCGTTTGGTGTTCCATTTTGTGTGGAGTCAGAGAGGAGCCCTGTTCTGTTTGTTTACTTTTTTTCATTTTTATTTTTAACATCTTCTATTTTAGGTCGAACAAACTCAACTTTAGTTTTTGACTCCTCGTGTGTTGAGCTTACTTCCATCACACCACCATTTACAAAAGAAACTTCCTTTTTAAATTTTTGTGGAGGTGTCGTGGAAGTCTTAGTTTTCTGCGACTCTGATTTTGGACATGACTTAACTCTCTCTGACTTGGTCGACTCGGGGATGTTTACCATCTCAGAGACTGTTGGTCGTGTAATAGAGTCATTTTCTTGTAACAGCTCAGGATTATATGATAAAAATTAATAGTTATTATTAAATGGTGGGGGAACTTCTCTGTATCCCACTCCAAAATGATCTCTGTGCTATTTTTGAACATTTAGCAGGCTATCTAAAGTTTCAACTGAAAATCTTCTTAGGTCAATTTTATTTGTAAGCTCAACAATTCTAACCTTAGCGTCTGCTAGTTCTTTTTCTTTATCTGAATACTGTTTAGATAAATCTGAAACATGCTCACTAGCTAAATCAATTATTTGACTGTGCTCGTTGACTTGATCTTTTAAAGTGATTAAATCATTTGCATCAGATTTAGCTTTATTAACTAACTCAGAGTTTCTCTGTTTTAATACTATGTTTTCCTCTTTTAATGTATTTAGCTGAGCTGTCATCGAGTTTGATGACTTTATTAGTTTCTCAGCCTGCTCTACAAAGTTAGTACATAACACACAAGCATTAACTACATAATCTAAGTTTAAAAGTACCTTGTGCTTCTCAGCATCCATGTTGGCCATATATGCTATTAAGTCCTTTGAATTCATGTTTTCAGTTGACTCCAGCCTTATAACCTTCGTCTCTAAAGCAGGTATTTCTCTTTCAGTCTCTTCTTACTAACTTCCTTTTGATCTTTCGTTTTTGCCTCATCAATTGTGGCCATGAATGCTTGAGGTTCTTCAGCATGTGTACTCCAATCATATGAACAATCTTGTGTTTGAACAACCAAGGCTCTGGAATGTGCACTATTCCCTGAGTTTTGATCTCTCGTAGACGTCCCTTGATAGAAATAGCTCTGTCTTTTCTAGTTCGAAGTTTGCTCTTTCTTAAGTCTCTGACATTCCCTCGCAACTGTCAAAAACCATCGCAGTTTTAGCACTTAACCTTTGTCTTGTCAAATCCAACCTTTCCTCCAACAAACTTCCTGCCCGTTCAATTCATGAACCTCTGCGCCCTTCTTGTAACCATGGCTAGTTGCCATTGCAGGTCCATCTCTTCAAGATCATTAGGGTCAATCTGGTCATAATCCTCATTTTTCATTACAGGATCCATGACATTTCCCTGTATGAAGTTCTCATGAGATGCCAAAAACGATGCTAGCATTGTCATCTGACCTTCTGCTGATTCATGCTCATAGACATCGATTTGAACCCATTAACATTTCCAGATTGTGGGTTCCTATCCTTGCCTGAATCACCGGATGATGCAACATAACAAACCTTGTCTTCAGTATCTATGATCGCATTGTCTGTCTCGGACTTCCCAGTGAAGAATGTTGTGACTCCATTACTTATAGATGCACTAGAATCAGACTTCTTGCCATGATAGACACTCGGATCTTGAACCTGATCTGATCCCGTCTCTTATTTCTGCATGTTTAAGTAATAGACCCGCAACTTTCCTACAACTTCATCAAGCGTTGACGTTTTATAATCTTTGCTTTCTTTGATCATCAAAGTGTATATATCTCACTTTGGTGGTAACGCCTCTAGAAGCTTCTTGTTTCTCACTGTGTTAGTAAACGACAGTCCATGGTTGTTCATCTTAGTCATTAGATGATAATATCGAGTGATAATATCTTCCAATGATTCACCCCTCATGTGTTAAAAACATAGAATTGTTTTGTAAGCAAGTCAGCCATGCTCTCTTTGATCTGGGCATTACCATCAAATCTCTTCTCCAAAGCTAACCAGAGCTCTCTAGAAGTGTTGTATCTCTTTAAAGTATGCTTGATCTCTTGAGGTAGGCACATGGTGATAGCAGACATCGCCTTGTTCTCTGCTTCATACATCTTTTTGTTTGTCTCCTTCATCATTGAATACGAATAAACCTTAAGTTTCATTTCGAATTCATAAATAGGTGCATCATACCCTTCATTTATACAAATCCACATCTTGATGTCATTGAATTTTTTGCAAATGATTCAAATCTATCTTTCCACCAAAAGTAATCTTCAGCCTTTAAAAGCTTTAGTGGTAAAGTAGCTTTACCTACTTCATGATCCATCTCAATCAGCTTGTTCAAATTTGACATCGTAATTAGAGAGTATACGAACTTGAGGTATGTTCGTATAAGAAAGTCAACTAAAGTCAAACAAATATGGGACAAGTTCGTATGAGATGGTCAGTCAAACAAACTTGAGACTAGTACGTATACCACTAGGTTCGTACGAACTCGTACAAGTTCGTATAACAAAACCCAGTCAACGAAAGTCAACAGATGAATCGAACTTGAGAACGTTTGAAAGCTAGTCAATGAACTTGGTCAACAAAAGTCAAACAAACTTTGGATCAGTTCGAAGAGTGGTCAACGAACTTGGTCAAGTTCGAAAACAATAAGTTCGTACGAACTTACAGAACACAAGTTTGTAAGAAACCACACAAGTTCGTACGAATAACCACACAAGTTCGTACGATCATCTGATCAACCCTAATTCGCAAGTTTCGAATATGGGCTCTTCTAATGCGCCGTTTTCATACCAGTTCGTATATTCAGTGATCTTTAACAACTTTGATGTAAAAATCACGGTTTTTAACGTCAAAGTCTTTCGTAATCTCTCGTTCTTTATCGCGTAATACCCCGAATCGTAAACGAATCAACGTTTATGCTCTGATACCACTTGTAGGTTCCCCCTGTGACAGATCAACGAGGTATTCAACTATATTAGAGTGCGGAATCCAATAATATAGATATAAACGATAATCAACGAGTATAACGAATACGTAAAGAACAAGAATGTTAATCTTTATTGAATATAAACTTGGTTACATTCAAACTAAGACAAAACTCTCTTTTAGCTTTCTGCTAACTTGCACTAAGCTCTAAGATTGAATTCACTCGTATTCTATGTTACTTACAAAACCTATGGACATATGCATATATATTAGTCAAGTTCGTATGTATTGGGCCCTACGAACTTGACTCACTTCGAAGCCCCTACGAACTTGTCTAAGTTCGTATGATCTCCTAAGTTCGTACCTACTCTCGAAGTTCGTACGATTATACATATAAGACAAAAGTTAAACAATTACAATAATTATCAAAATGATCTATTACAAACTAGACATTCTTGTCACACAAGATGTACTAACAGTTCATATACAACATGAAGCTATGTTCTCCACTATCATATGAATTCTCTTACACAGATGTAATCCGGATTCATTTTACAACTTAACTTGTTTAACCCCTATAGCAACTCACCTTGTTGGTTTAAGGATGATAATTCACCAATTGAAATCTCCACTTCATTAGCACATATTAATATCGCATAACAATTTAATAACAAAATAAGAATGTTATAACTGTTGGTACATGAAATGTGATAACAGCTTCATATTTGTAATACTTAGTTTCATATTTTGTTTATGTTGTTAATTTAAATGAGTATTTTGTTTAGGTATTTTGTAGGTTCGTACGAACCTGTATGTTCGTACGAACTTATAGGTAAGTTCGTACGAACTTAGCTGCCTACAAATATAAGTTCGAAATTATTCATTTGTACGCTTTTGAGAACTGACTTTCAGCAAACTAAGTTCGAATACATTGTAATTTTCTGTTAAGTTCGAATAAATACGAAGTTACTTTGTTAAAAGCTTAAAAACACGCTAGTCACACTCGTTTTGTTGTCGTTTAGTGTATTAAAGGATTCCGCACTATAATACACGTTGTAATCCCGTTTGGATCCGTTCAAGGGGACTTTTAATTGGTATTAGAGCTTTACAAGTCATTTGTTGGGTTCGGGATTAGAAAACGCAAAGAAAACAAGTGTGCAAGTACTTTGGACGTTATAAGTTGTACTTTTGGCATCCATTGGTGTTGTTGTTTCATATTGTGCAAGAGAGATTTGAATTTGTCGGTTGAAACGAACTAGATCTGAAATCTTTTCGATCTGAGTTTTTTCAACAACTGTTCGTACGAACTCAAAAAGCATTGTACGAACCTACCCAAAATATCATTCGAACTTACAGCTGTAAGTTCGTACGAACTTGAAGCCTTCGAACTTACTGAGTTCTAACATTTTGAATTTTTGGCAGTCAAGTTCGTTTGACCAGTTCGTTTGACCATTCGAACTTAGGTAGTCTTCGAACTGAATTGAAGTTCAAATTAATCTAAGTTCGTACGAACTTGTCCTGGTTGACTTTTGTTGACTTTTTGAAAAAAGTCAAATCTCTGTAAAATAATCGAAATGGATCATGAGGTCGGAAAGTCCGCCTCACCATCGAAACTTCTGAAGGGCGAAGACTATTTTTGGTGGAAAGATCAGTTTGAATCATTTGCAAAGTATAATGATGTCAGAATGTGGATCCGCATCAGCGACAATTATGTGGCTCCTAGTTACGAATTTGCAGGAATACAAAGAGTTTATACATATTCGACAATGAAGGAGGAAGACAGTAAAATGTATGAGGCAGAAAACAAAGCGTTGTCTGCGCTTACTATGTGTTTACCTCAAGAGATTAAGCATGCCTTCAAGAAATTTAACCTATCTAGAGAGCTATGGTTAGCTTTGCAGAAGAGGTTTGAAGGTAATGAGCAGATCAAAGAAAGCCAAACTGACTTGCTTACAAAATAATTTTACGTTTTTAAGCATTTGAAATCTGAGTCATTAGAGGATACTATCACCTGATGACAGAGATGGAAAACATTGGGCTTAGCTATATTGACATAGTGAAGAATAATAAACTTCTAGAGGCGTTGCCTTCAAAGTGGGATATCTACACGTTGATGATAAAAGAGAGTAACAATTATAAAACTCTTACGCTTGAAGAAGTGATCGGTAAGTTGTGTGTCTATGACTTGAACATGCAACGGAAAGAGACGGGATCTGATCAGGTTCAGGATCCTAGTGTTTACCACAGTAAAGGATATGATTCTGTTGCTTCGACAAGTAATGGAGTTGCTGCATTCTACACCGGTGAGGCTGAGACAGGCTCGGCTATCAGAAATTCTAGTAGCAATGTCTGTTACATTGCTTCATCGGAAGACTCTCGGGGAAAGACAGGAAACCTCAAACTGGGACATCTAGTGGTTTCAAGTCAATGCCAATGAGCATTAGCAATGCCTTGCTTCCATCTTTCATTGCTTCACACGAGAACTTCATTCGGGGCAAGATCACGGATCCTGAATTGATAAATGAGGATTATGATCAACTGGACCCCGATGACTTGGAAGAAATAGACTTGCAATGGCAAATGGCCATGATTGCAAGAAAGGCTCAACGATTTATGAGCCAGACTGGAAGGAAGTTTGTGAGTAACAAGCTAGGGTTTGATAAGACCAAAGTAAAATGCTATAAATGTGACGGTTTTGGGCATTTTGCTAGGGAATGTCAATGGCCGAAAAGGGAACAACCTTTTAGCCAAAATGGGCAAAGACAATAAAATCAAGGTTCTTCGAGCAACAAACACAACTCTGGAAGTAATATGAATTCCAGAGCTTTGGTGGTTCAATCGTAGGAAGGAGCATATGATTGGAGTTCTAAGACTGATGAACCTCAAGCGTTCATGGCCTCCATCGAAGAGGAGAAGGAGAAAAGCAACCGCTGAATCATATTCAGAAAAGAACACAGTGACAGGAATGGAGATTGAAGGACCTGCTGCAAAAACAAGAATAAGGCAACTAAAGTCAACTGAGGATATGAACTCACAGGACTTCATAGCCTATATGGCAAATTTGGATGCCGATAAGCAAAAGGTATTACTCAATCTTGATTACTTGTTAAAGGGTGTGTTCTATGTACTACTTTTCAGGAACAAGCTGAGAAACTGATAGAATCATCGAACGTGATAGCATCTCAGCTAAATTCTTTAAAAGAAGAAAACACTGTCTTAAAACTAAGAAACTTGGAGCTTTTAAATCAATCCAAATCTGAGAAAGCAGACTTAAAATTTTTAAAAGACAAGGTTAATGAGCAGAGTCAAATAATTGACTTAGCTCACGAGCATGTTTTGGACTTAACCAAACAGTCTGCGGAGAAAGAAAAATAGTTAGCTGATACTAAAGTTAGGATTGCTAAGTGTACAGAAACAACCAGGAGATCATAGGGGGATGGGTTATACTGAAAGCCCTCCACCTTTTAATCATAATTATACCTTTATATCTGATGATGCTGAGATGTCCACTGTAAATGACTCTATCATTCAACCAGCAGTCCCTGGTTTAATACAGTTTGTTAGACCAGTGGGAGCTGAGTCGGTTGTTGAACCAGAGTCAACATTGTCTGAAACTTCCAAGACACCCATTCCTGTAAAAAAAGTAACTTTTGAAAAACAGGGTGTGATGGAAGATGAATGTGTTAAGGAGGAGTTAAATAAAACGATTAAATTTGTTTCGCCCAAATTTGATAATGAAAATGTAAATGCTAAAACTGATAAAGGTAAAGAAGTTGAAACTGTCCCCTCTCCAAGTTTGCCTAGTTTGGACATGCAAACGGATCAAAAGGCTCCCAAAAAGGCCTTAGTGAAACGTTCATGCTTTGTGTGCCATCAAAAGGGACACGTTGCAAGTATCTGTCCAACTAAGGGGAAAAATGGTAAATCACAGGTGAAGAAAGACCAATCACTTGTGAAAGCTAGTTCAGCTCAGGATAAGAAAATTCCTACTCCTGAGACGTCTAGCATTGATCAAAGAATGGCTGGCAATTTTACTAAAAAAATTAATATGAATGTTAATGAAAATGCGGGCAATTCAGGGAGAAATGGGTTGGGGTTTAAAAGAACTTCAAGGTCTCAGAGATCAAAACCTCTTTCAAAATTTGTGAAGTTCACGACCAGTGATGGTTCAAGGAGCACTACTCCTGCTTAAGGAAGCTCTCATGGACAATCATCTAGGTCGAAGACTCCACAACGTTTTCAAACTCCCAACAATCATTTTTCTAACCAGAATAGTAATAATAGGAATTATAACAATTCAAATTATAACTATCCATCTAGGGTTAGGTCTACTTCAAACCCTAGGCCTGTTAATCCAAGACTTTTCCAAAAGTCTTTTGAGCGAAAGCCTAGTGGTAGCTCCTCCCATTCCTCAATAAATGCAACTCCCAGAGCATCCACATCTCTTGACAAAAAAGATGGATACTTGAAGGAGTATACATTTGTCGAGAATGGTCGACCCAAGACCGTAGTGGCTTGGGTCCCCCTTTGTGACTAACTGTTTTCAATCCTTGTGCAGGAGTTGACCAGACGAGCTATTAACTGGTGGTATGTTGATAGCGGTTGCTCAAGGCACATGACGGGGGAAAGGCAGAATCTTGTGGACGTCGTGCACAAGAAGGGAGGATATGTTAGCTTCGCAGGAGCGAAAGGAGGACAGATCACGGGATTAGGTAATGTCGCGAATGGGAAAATAATGCTAGAGCAAGTCAACTATGTTGAGGAGCTGAAGCTAATCTGATGAGTGTATCTCAGATCTGTGATAAAGGGCATCCCGTTCATTTCACAGATAAAGAGGCATTAATCCTGAAACCTGGGTTTGTCATACCAGAGGAGTGGATAGTCATGAGAGCACCAAGGAAGAATGACACTTATGTGATGGACATGAGTGTCGCTTAATCTTCACAGGAGTCAACATGTTTGCTATCCAAAGCATTTGAGAGTGATTCCCATCTGTGGCATAGGAGGATGGGCCACCTGCACTTCAGAAAGATGAATTTCATAGTCAAAAATGGACTAGTGCACGGTGTACCATTGCAGAGGTTTGGATTAGAGGATAGGTGTGTGCCGTGTCAAAAAGGGAAACAGCACAACAAACCTCATAAATCCAAAACTATAGAACTCCATTGCCTCAACATTCACTCCTTCACATGGACTTGTTCGGTCCTGTAAATGCAAGGAGTATAGGTGGTAAACGTTGCTGCATAGTTGTAACCGATGACTACTCGTGATTTACATGGGTATTCTTCTTGGGATCAAAGGATGAGACAGCTGAAATGCTGATGACATTCTTTACCCAAGTTGAGCATCAATTTGGTCGAGGAGTCAAAAAGATTCGAAGCGACAATGGCTTAGAGTTCAAAAACTCGGTGATGAACGTCTTTTGCCTAAGCAAAGGAATTCAGCATCAGTTTAGTGCACCCTATGAGCCATAACAGAATGGCGTCGCTGAGAGGAAGAAGAGAACATTAATTGAAGCAGCACGGACAATGCTGGCTAACTCAAGGCTTCCTGTCATTTTTTGTGGGGAAGCAGTGAATACAACTTGTTATGTGTTAAACAGGGTTTTAACCGTCAAAAGACATAACAAAACGTGTTATGAGCTTCTAAACGATAGAAAACCAAACCTAACAATGGCTCTCAAAGATAACTCCTGGGTAGAAGCAATGCAAGAGGAGCTTGCACAATTCGAGAAGCTCAAAGTTTGGGAGCTAGTCAATTTACCCAAGGGAGAATTTGCAATAGGCACCAAATGGGTGTTTAAGTGCAAACGAGATGATAGAGGAATAGTAACACGGAACAAAGCGAGGCTAGTTTTTCAATGATTTAATCAGCAGGAAGTGATAGACTATACTGAGGTGTTTGCACTTGTAGCAAGGTTGGAAGCAATTCGATTGTTTCTGGCATATGCTGCACACAAACGAATCAGAGTTTATCAACTCGATGTAAAAAGTGCCTTCCTATATGGTAAAGTTCAGGAACTGGTGTTTGTCCAACAAGCTTTGGGGTTCAGTGATCCAGATTATCCAGACATAGTCTATAAATTAGATAAGGCTCTGTACGGGTTCAAGAGAGGCCAAATAGATCGTACATTATTCATCAAGTGGAAAAAGGATGATTTCCTACTTGTACAAGTGTACGTCAATGACATCATTTTTGGGTCATCTGACGAGAACATGTGTAGAGATTTTGAACAGGTGATGAAGCGAAGGTTCGAGATGAGTGCTAGGGGGAGCTAAATTTCTTCTTAGGATTACAAGTTGATCAAAAGAATGACGGATTTTTCATCCATCAGACGAAATATGTGCATGATATGCTCACTCGTTTCAAAATGGAGGATTGTTCGTCATTTGGTACTCCGATTCCCCAGAATCACAATCTTGGACCAGACACGGAGAGTACCGAAGATGCTGACATTATCGGTTCTCTCATGTACTTAACTGCTTCAAGACCTGACATAATCTTTGTCGTCTGCTTGTGTGCTCGTTTTTAAGCTAATCCAAAAGAGTCACACATAAAGGCAACGAAGAGAATCTTGCGATATCTGAAGGGAAAACCTAAGTTAGGTCTTTAGTATCCCTCCAGAGGCAATTTTGACTTCGTGGCCAATACAGACTCGGATTACGGAGGATGTAACTTGAACAGGAAATCAACCATATGCGGTTGTCAATTATTAGGTGGTCGGATTGTCTCTTGGCAATGTAGAAGCAAACCTCGATCGCCATGTCTGTTACAGCTGGAAGTTGTTGTTCACAAGTCTTGTAGATACAACAACAGTCGCGCGACAATGGTTTAAATTTTACTAATACACCTATTTTGATAGATAACCAGTCGACCATGTCCATAACTAATAATCTGGTTAAACATAGTAAAACGAAACATATTGATATTAAACATCATTTTATTCGTGACTGTGCTGAAAAAATAATACGATTTTTCTGTGCAATCTTTATTTTGATGTACAACTAAAGTCTTAATTCTTAGAAATAGATTGTACCTGAATACCTGTTCTCGGATAAATATAAAATATTTCATTTGGGGGGTTAATTGACTGTTTCCTTTGCTACATCTTGAAACATGCTGACTTAGACTCAGTTAGTGTATCCTAAAATTAGAACAAACTCAACCGCGAAACAAGAATACCATTTTTCAAGGTCTCTAGTCAAACTATGTCGCTCTGTTGTACGAACGTACAGACCTGTCACCTCTGATTTGATTTTAGATTTGTTTGTTTCTAACCCTAGTCTTGTCCTATAGCTGAAAAGCATACCTATGTATATTGCTTAAAATATAAAAGGACTTGACTTTAAAGATGACATAAAATTAAAAACGGAATTCTGGACTTTCTTGATTCTAAGGGTATATCAAATTTGATTCTAAAACGTACTTGAAAACTCTAAGTGTTGAATTCTTAAGTGGACAACAATACCAATAATCGTTGTGTTCTATAATTTACATAAATAATAACAAAGGAATAAATTACATTCCTAACTGTGTTTTGTACTCATCATGGCTAATTCGATCTTTGTATCAGTGACACTCTCAAAAAGAATGTACGTTTCAAAATATGAACAATTTCAAATTCGCATTTTACAATTTTAAGTTATTTTATGATTTTTAATAAAGGTTCTTAGTTTATATGGAATTTCTTAAATTCATTTAGATTAATTGCTCAAACCTTGCTCAATTTAACGTGTAAGTATTTAGGTTGTCGAAAAATGGTTTTAATTTGAATATTTTAAGTTTTCGGGCTAAGTGATTCTAAGTTCGTACGAACTTAGAATTTGGTTCGAATATAGGTTCGAAGGTCCAAGTTCGTACGAACTTGGAGAGTTCAGTATAAAAGGGTCAGACCTGGTCAAACCCCTCACTTCTTCTAAACCCTTTGAACTTTCCTTCGTACAAACCTAGCCAGACCCCTTCGAACTTACATACGAACTTGCACTGTTGCATTATTTTCGAATTTAAACTCACAATCTGATCCGTGTTTAAAAATTCTAAATCGTTATACATCATCAAAAACATCATAAGCAACTATGTAAGTAGTTATTTCAAGATTTGAACCGTTAAACATAAGCATAATCGGATTTTTTTAAGTTTTTAGTAAAACCGAACTTAAAAAAGGTGTTGTTGCTGTTGTTGTTGCTTGAGTTAAACCGCACCATTGCGCATCTATTGCACTCACCTGATCATGTTTTTATTGCAAAAAATTTTGAAATTAAAAAAGGTGTTCATCCGTTCGAAGTTACAGTTCGTACAAACCTAGTAGGTTCGTACAAACCTAGTAGGTTCGTACGAACCTAGCCAAGTGTAAGTTCGTACGAACTTAGTTTGACTTGGTCAAACTGTAAGTTCGTACGAACCTACACAGGATTGTAAGTTCGTACGAACTTACATATTTTTGAAAAATCATTTTTTATAAATAATTAATGTGTAATAACTTGTATTAATCGTAGGATCTTCGTTGAAGGGTTCTAAATTGATTGTGTTTTTTACTAACATTATTATTATTATCTATCTTTGGTATGTTGTGTTTATTTTGCAAAAAATTTTGAAAATAAAAAAGGTGTTCATCCTTTCGAAGTTACAGTTCGTACAAACCTAGTAGGTTCGTACGAACCTAGCCAAGTGTAAGTTCGTACGAACTTACATATTTTTGAAAAATCATTTTTTATAAATAATTAATGTGTAATAACTTGTATTAATCGTAGGATCTTCGTTGAAGGGTTCTAAATTGATTGTGTTTTTTACTAACATTATTATTATTATCTATCTTTGGTATGTTGTGTTTATTTTGCAAAAATGGCTGATCAAGTGCGTTTATTCTACAATGTGCACAACCTGGCAATCCAGCCACAGAGCAATTCCGAGGCATGCTGACTTTCTTGATGCGCTCGAGGGTGTTCTTTGCTCTAACTCACTCACCGACCTTAAGGTTTGAATACCTTAGTCAGTTATGGGCGACTGCTGTTCATAATTGTCGACAACAGCCACCGGTCATTCAAGCTAACGTCAATGGTGTAAATATTGAATTCACTGCTGCTTTTCTGAGGCAAGTTCTGCATCTGCGAACGGGGTTCAGGAAAATGGACCGACCTCATTCCCTCTCGAGATGCGTGCTGGCACTTTTCAGCGCATGGGTTATGTTGGGGATGTCACCCACACCCAGTACACCAAGAGTTACCTATTTTGTCAATGGAGATACTTGATGCACGTGCTGCTGATCTCTTTCGGAACCAAGAAAGCCGGTTTTGACACAATGAATCACAAGATGCAATCTGGGATGATTTCATTGGTGTATAACAAGCTATTTTGCTTCTCTCAATTCTTTTTGATGAGATAGTTCAGCAGATCAAGGGGAGCGTGAAGGATCGATTTATTTTATACCCCCGCTTCATAATGATGATTATTAATGAGCTGATTCCGAATCTCCCGGCAGTGGATCCAGTGGTGCATCTGACCACTGTAGATAAGAAGATTTTTGGACTACCTAAGTCATAGTAGTCGTCGCACTGTTGCTGACAGGCCTCAGGATGTACCTCTATTCGGGGCGGTAATCAATGCTGATTATCAAGCACCGCCAAATGTTGGTTGGTGGGATGTGCAACCGCCCCAGGCAGCCGCTGAAGTCCCAACACCTGCACCTGCCCAAGCACCACCTCCAGTGGCTGCTGCTGAGCCACAGCAAGAGTTGTTGAAGAAATTTTACATCAGATAGAGCATCCCGCTGAGGGTGAGCGAATAGTTGCTGATATTGCTGAATCTGTGGTGTGAGATGTTTTTCAGGACAGTGCTAGCTCAAGTGTCGCGGCAAATGCGGATGCGGCACTAACTGGTTCACAGCCCGACCTTGATGATATTTTTTAGGATATTGAGCAATATACTGCTAAGGCTGACGAAGAGCTTCATTCTGTTGATGATGTTGGGAAGAGTTTGGAGAGAGACTCTGAGGAGATCGAGAGCAACTCGGAAGATGAGGACCGTCCCACTTTGGGGTTCCATGGGTCACGAGCTATTTTGATTAAACTCGGGGCGGTCTCGGAAAAAGAAAAGGGAAAGCGAAAGGTTCAGGAGGACGCTGATTTCGTCCTGAACGATGAAGAAGATGATGATTCTAATGATGATGACGCTCCATCCCTTGTACAACGGCCGCGCAAACGAAGCCGGTCTACAGGAGTCGTCATCGGGGAACGCATTCAACCCCCAGTCTCCACACCTCCACCCACTGTACAACCACCAACCACTCAAGCACCAACCACAACTACAGCACCAACAGAACTAACAGCACCCACTCTCACACCAACAGAACCACCTGTTACTTCAACTCCTACTCCACCACCAGCTACCACTCCACCTCAAGCTCAACCTGCACCGTCTGTCTCAAACCCAGCCGCCCATCTTTCTGATCCAGACAAATTTATCTATCTTGAGGGCTGGATCACGAGCTTAGCCAGTATGGTCGCATCCTTGACTGTTGTTGTTGCAAGTCAAGAGATCCGCGTTAATAACTTAACGGATCCAAATCAACAATTAGAGGAGCGAAATGAAAAATTGGAAGAGATCGTTCGCGATAATGAGATCCTTCTCTATCGGTTGAAGCGCAAGGTAGCTCAGGGGGAGATGACCGATTGTAGATGAAAGTCCCTTTGCACGGATCCAAACGGGATTACAATGTGTATTAGATTGCGGAATGGTATAATACACAATAACCAACAACAAAACAAGTAAATGCAAGTGTTAAGTGTATAAGTTCGTAGGTATTCGAAGATAGCACTGTATGTTCGAATATAACTTATTCAAAAAGCCCATTAATGAAATATTACAACTTAGTTTTATACTATGTAAGTTCGTACGAACTTACTGGTCCTAGGTTCGTACGAACTTCCATGTTCGTACGAACTTCCTAGGTTCGTACAAACATATAGGTTCGTACGAACTTACAAACTAAAAACTAAAAAGGCTAAGTTAATAAACACTTTACATTATTAACTATAAAACTAATAACAAAACTAACTATTACAAAATAAGAGCTGTTGTCACCAAACGTGCACCAACAGACTCCCCCTTGACAATAGCTCGGTTAGTCTTCAGTCTTCTGGCTCTGTCGAATCTTGATTCTTGATCAACTCTGTCGACTCTCAGCCCATAAGCCTTTTTCAACACAAACTTTGACGACCCTCTGATACTTTCGCCCTTCATGCCTCCAACTATCTCTGTATAAGATCTTGTTCACATGAAGCTTCAACAGGTCATCTTTTGACAAGTTTACCAGTTGTAAACTGTCATATACTCTCAACAACTCCTTCTCATCAGCATCCTCCATGACTGCTTCAGCTGTCTTACTGTCCACATACCACCACTTGAGATTTCTCAGAATATCCTGTGGCATTTTCTTCAAAGGAACCCTCTTCAAGCACTTGACTGGTTTATAAACCATTTTCATCCACGGCTTGTTTGTAATAGGATCAATCCGGGTTAAATCGGGAACTCTTTTACCTGATCTTGGTTTTAAATCAACGAAATTATTCGTTCTACCTTCACGCTTAATTATTCTCTCTAGAGTTCCGGCGTAAGGATCATTATTGACATTTACCAAGTCAATCCAGGCCAGTTCCTTCAGTTCGATCTTTGGTAGCGAGCTGAAAGTTTTCAGTTTTCTTCTTAAGTACTGAATTCTATCATATCTTTTAATTATGAACAGTTTTAGTTCACTGTCATAGAACCAACTTATGATGCCTTTGCTCAACTTTCCTGCCCCTCTAACCCTTATATCACCTTTATACTTTATCTCAGGTTCCTTTTCTGCCTTCTTAATCCATAAGGCTTTCAGCTCGGCTCTAGACATTTCTGGTTCTTCAGATGTCTCATCGCCAAGGACCTCATCACCATCAGACTCTATGTCCTTGCGATCTAACACTTTCTTACCATCTTTAGACTCGATAATCACTTCAGTGACAGGTTGCTTGGGCACGACATGTTCATCTATATCAACATCTGTATCTTGAACAGTCTCCTCATCTGATTTCCAGTCTGCAACACCTGTACGGAGGATTTCTCCTTCTTCTAGTTCTGACCCATCACTATCAAATTCATCTAAGCCAAGCAGTGCTTCGATGGTATCAGACTCTATAAGATCTATAGGGGTGCCCTCCTTATCTGCTTCGTTTTCATTCTTCTTTGCACCCCACCCTGATTTCTGGCTACCATCACCATCTGCCGCTGCACCAACACCAGACCCTGATTCTGTTCCCCAACCACTTTTCTGATCCGTTTTTTCTTCGATTTTCTTGCTCCAGTCTGTCCCTTCTGCTTGTGCCTCACTGGACTCTTTGTTCCACCTTCGAGATGGTTCAGTCTCTTCTTGAGGCTTTGAAGCACCTTGTCCAGATCCGCTCACACCAGAACCTTGACCAGACTCCCCCTGAGCTATAACTGCACCTTGCACTCTAGATGAAGAGCCAGGCAGCTCACCTCCTTTGGGTGCACTTGGATCATCGTCTCGGTCATTATCAGCTTTGAATCTCAGCTCATCTTCCTTGCATCCTGGTGTCTTATCCCCCCTGAGCAACTGGCGCTTCATTTGAAAGACAGTGACCTCATTTAGTCGCACTTGATCTTCGACCTTTTCAAGTTGCTTTTCTAAGCGCTCATTAATAGCCGTCAGATTTGTGACTCGAACTTCCTGGCTTGTAACCACAGCAGTCAAGGCAGTCACCATATCCATCAAGCTAGTGATCCGGCCCTCAAGATAGGTAAACTTGTCCGGATCTGAGAGAAGAGCAGCCGGGTTGGAAACAGATCGGGTGGGTTGAGTCGTAGGTGGAGCAGTAGAAGGTGTGGGTGGTGTGGTTGTAGATGCAACTGGTGGTTGTTGTACTGTTGATGGAGCAAAAGGTGGTGGTGTAGGTGTGATAATCGTAGGAGCAGAACCACCCGCTCCAATAACCACACCAGTTGGACGCTGGCGCTTGCGTGCCTGCAACCGGAACTGTTCCGGTTCAGATTCATCATCGGAGTCCTCGGGAACATATTCATCATCAACCTGAACCTTTCACTTGCCCTTTTCTTTCTCCCGGGCGGCCTTAGGGTCAATCAACACCCCCTTGGACCCATGAAACCCAATCATAGGGCGGTCCTCGTCATCATCATCATCATTACCATCCTCATCATCATCACCATCATCATCTGTATCAGATTCTGTAGCCTCAGAATCAAGAGCTGCATCCTTATCAGCTTCAGCAGCAGGTGGAGACCATGTGTCTCGGGCTACAGAATAGTCATCAATATCCTTGAAGAGATCATCAAAGGTGGGCTCAGAACTGGGCCCTGCTTCGCCCTGAAGAACTTCCCTAACCAACTCAGCAGCAACATCAGCGTCAACACGCTCTCCCTCAGCAGGATGCTCTATCTGGTGCAGGAGTTCTTCAACTACCTCCTGCTGTGGCTCATCAGCAGCCACCTCAGCATGGGCCGGTGCCGGCTTTGGTTCTTAAGCTTGAACCTCAGCAGCTGCTTGGGGCACAGGCACATCCAACCAGCCATTATCTAGTGGAGCCTGATAGTTTGCATCAATAATTGCCCCAAACAAAGGCACATCTTGTGGCCTATCAGCAACTGCACGTCTCTTGTTATGGCTGAGACAGTGCCCAAAGACCTTCTTGTCGACCGGCATCAAATGAACCACCGAGTCGATAGCTGGAAGATTCGGAAGAAGGGCGTTTATCACCATCATGACAAACCGGGGGTATAGAATAAAGTGCTCCTTCACACTCCCCTTAATCTGCTGAACCATTTCATCGAAAAAGTACTGCGAGAAGCTGTAGGGTTTGTTGTAGACAAGGGAAATCATCCCAGACTGCAGCTTATGGTTCATGGTATCAAAGCCCGCCTTCTTTGGCCCGAATGACACCAGCAGGATGTGCATAAGATAGCGCCACTGGCCGTATACCAGACTCTTGGTATATTGGGTGTGGACAACATCTCCCACATAGCCCATGCGTTGAAACGCGCCAGCACGCATATCAAGAGAGAAAGAAGTTGGGCCATTTTCCTGTTCTTCAGTTCCCAGATGTAGAACCTGCCTCAGAAGGTCGGCAGAAAACTCGATATCGACCCCATTGACAGTAGCCCTTATGACCGGAGGCTGAGGCTCACAATCATGAATTGCTGTAGCCCAAAATTGGCTAAGATATGGAAAATATAGCGTTGGCGAGTGAGTAAGAGCATAAAACACCCGTGAGCGCATGAGAAACTCCAGCATGCCTCGAAACGGTGCGGTCGCCGGGTTGGCAAGATCAAAAGAAACTGCCACATTGTGCTTGTTGTGAAACTCACGCACAAGATCAGCCATTTCTGCAAAACAAACACAAACATGCCAAAAATAAAGAATAATAATGTTAGTCATAAGACATAATTAACTTCGAACCCTACAAACAAGATTCTACGATTAAAACAAGTCTTAAAAAAAAATTTCAAAGTTCAAACCATAGTTGGTTCGTACGAACTTACTGCCCTTGTAGGTTCGTACGAACTTACTGTTTGACCAAGTCAAACTTAAGTTCGTACGAACTTACATTGGCTAGGTTCGTACGAACCTATAGGTTCGTACGAACTTGTAGGTTCGAACGAATGAACTGTAAACCAAAGTTCAAAATTTTTATCAATTAGAATACAATCAAGTACATGGAAAGGGTGCGCCTAGGTTCGTTTTAGTAAAACCAACCATAACACATTAATTTTAACCTCTTAAAGTTCCACAATTTTGAGTTTAAGTTTGTTTTTCACAAAAACCAACTTAACTCCGAATGTGTTGATGTTTAACGCTTCAAATTAAGAAAAAATCACTTATAAAGATGCGGATTATGATATGTAAGATGTTTAACGGTTTAAAAACGAACAACACAGTCCCAAAATGGAGTGAAATTCGAAAATCAGTAAGCTCGCACGGGTAGGTTCGCAGACACAGTATGTTCGTACGAAGTTAGGGTTTTTGAGAAAGTGAGGAGTTTGACCAACGTTGACTCTTTTATACCCCAAGTATGTTCGTACGAACCTATATGTTCGTACGAACATAGCCTTCGAACATACCGTCTAAGTTCGTACGAACTTAAAATTTTAAAATTAAAAAGTTAAACTTTTTCTATTTTAAAACGAAAAGCAATGATCTAAATACTTAGGCATTCAAAGGAGCAAGGTTTGAACAAATAAACAAACAAAATGTAAACATTTCCCAAAGACAAATAACTTTTATTCATTTATTTATTTAAAACACTTAAAAAAAATAACATAACACAAAATAAAACTTGCAAATATGAAATTGTTCATATTTTGAATAGTACAATATTTTTGAGAGAGTCACTGATACAAAGATCGAATTAGCCTTGTAATTAATAGAACACAACGAATATTGGTATTGTTATCCATTTAAGCATTCGGCATTCAGAATTCTCAAGTACGTATAAGATTATTGGTCACGATCTCTTGTGAATCTTACATTTGATATACCCTTAAGATCTAGACAGTCATGAAGAGCATGGAACGGATATTTTTCATCTTTATTTTTATTTCATCTTTAAAGTCAAGTCTATTTGCTTTGTCAGTAATGTACATAGGTACATGATTCAATTTTATGACAGGACTAAGGTTAGAAACAAACAAATCTAAAATCAAACCAGAGGTGACAGGTCTGTACTTTCGTACAACAGAGCGACATAGTTTGACTAGAGACCTTGAAAGCGGTATTCTTGTTTCGCGGTCTAGTTTGTTCTAGATTTTAGGATACACTGGCTGATTCTAGGTCAACATATTTCTAGATGAAGCAGAAGAACCAGTCAGTTAACCCCCCAGATGATTGAATGATGTTTTATATCCGGTAACGAGCATTCATGAACGGTCCATCTCCTAAGAATTAAGATTTAGGTCGTACATCAAAATAAAGATAGCACAAAAAAGAATCGTATTATTAAGTATAGATTAAGTACTTGAGAACCGTTATGTTTTATGCCTACCAATACATCGTAAAGTGAAGCTATCAAATACGTTTGCATTTTTAGGTACATTTACTGTGAATGTTCTGCATCTTACAGCCACACATATAAAATGTTCTAGGCATGGGTAAAAGATTCATCATTTCTTTGCAATTAGTACATTGACCCTCAAAATTTTTATTGGTTTTGCAAAGATAAAAGGTAAAATAAACTAAGAAATAGAAATAAAAACATACTAAGTTCTTTGTGAAAATATTTACTCAGGATTCCTCATCCCATTAAGTTGGAGTAAAAGCTCAAACCGAGACCGATCAAATGCCTTTGTATAAAGGTCAGCCAGATTGTCATCAAATATGACCTTAACCAATTTAATCAAATGCTTTTCAGCACAGTCACGAATGAAATAACATTATGTCTCAGTTCCCAGAAAAAAGCGTTTACGTGAGCCATATCTGTAAAAAGACAATAAACTTGGAAGCCATTAGACATAAACACCTTTTTAAAGATGAACATTTTCAATTAAAAATGTACTGCGACACAAGCCTTGTGTCGCAAGATATCACAGCGACATAACGAGTTATGTCGCAATTTTGCAATTAAATCAATTTAAAGATTTTCAACGACACAAGGGTTGTGTCGCACAACAGATCAGCGACATAAGGTAGCGTCATAGCGATTGTGAAGCAAAACATGTCAGCGACATAACAGTTGTGTCGCAGAAAGGCAGCGACATAAAATCTGAACGGAACCTGCGACACAGTGGTTGTGTCGCAGCTTGTGTCGCAATGAAGAACACGATGAAACAAGACAATTATCGGTATTATTTGTCCACTTAAACATGTAACACACTCAACTTCAAGCTTTATCAGTTATTGTGAGAGTGAGTATGTCTCCGTGAATCCCACACAGATATACCCCTAGGATCAAGATATGCCCAAGACTTCGATTATTTAGAGAAAGTATTTGAATTCAACATTTTTAAGAATCAAGCCAGCGGTGACAGGTCTGTACTGACGTACAACAAAGCGACTTAACTTGATTCAGGTTTAAGCAAAACCAGACTTGGTCAAACCGTTTGGCGACCTTGTTAGGTGTCTTTGATTTTATAAGACTTTAAAGTGCTTTGACTTTTGTTTGCTTAGTATTTTGAAAGTATGCTGACGGAAACCAGGTCTGTACGGACGTACAACAAAGGAAACAGACCGCATAAATCCTCAAATGTTGTCAGATACAAGCTCAGGTTAATAAAAGCATGGCAAGCTGATAAATAGGAATTAAGACACATTGTCATACATCATATGTTAGTCTTCACAAAAGAATAAACACAAATTTAAAGGATTTCTTAGTTGCTCAAAGAAGAGTATGAAAATGCCTACCAATACATCGTGCAATAATACAAATGTTTGTAAGGACATGTATAACATATACGAGATAAACCTACTGATATATCGAGGATAAAACGTAAGATTGACGTTTGAGGGGTGTCTCCTAATGTACTATCATCTCCCTAGTTGTTTACAGACACAACTGAACGTCTTTCGCAAATGTTGCAACGTTGCTTTTCTTTAATGCTAGGAAGCACAAAGAGTGGCTATTGTGTTACTTACCTTTTTTTTTTTTCTTTTTTTTTTTTTAACATAAGCATAAGAACATACATAATAAGGTCACAAATATTATTTTTGAATTTGAAAGAAACGTAACCCTATCATGTTGATTAGCTCATCGAAACGAGCACGGGAAAAGGCTTTGGTGAACAGGTCGGCATTCTGCTTAAGGGTATCTATTTGGACCAGATCAATTAGGTGTTTCTCATAGCAATCACGAATGAAATGAAACCTAATTCTATATGTTTGGTCTTAGAATGTTGAACAGGATTACGTGTAATACATATAGCAGCAGTATTATCTATATGAATAGGAGTCATAGTTAAGAGTAAACCGTAATCGCGCAACTGGTGTTGTATCCAAAGAACCTGGGAGCAGCAACTAGCAGCAGCAATGTATTCAGCTTCTGCGGTTGAGGTAGAGACAGTTGTTTGCTTTTTACACTGCCATGAAACAAGCCGAGGTCCAAGAAACTGACAGCCACCAGATGTAGACTTCTTATCCATATTGCAACCCCCATAATCCGAGTCCGAGTAAGCAGTGAGCGCGAAGGTTTTCTCATTAGAATACCATAGACCAAGTGTTGGTCTATATTTGAGATAACCAAAGATTCGCGTAACGGCCTTCATGTGAGACACCTTCGGTTTAGCCTGATACCTGGAACAGAGAGAGACGGCAAAGACAATGTCCGAACGTGATGCAGTGAGATACATCAGAGAACCAATTATAGATCGGTAATCTTTTTCCGAACAGTCCTCTTCATCCTCTGTTGGACCAAGGTGATGGTTCAGCTCCAAAGGCGTCCCATAGGATTTACAATCAGTCAAGTTATACCGAGTCAACATATCATTGACATACTTGGACTGATGAATGTAAATCCCCTTGGCAGACTGCTCAACTTGTACACCCAAGAAAAATTGCAGCTCCCCCATAGCACTCATCTCAAATTCTGACTTCATGATCCTCTCGAAGTCACAACACATATCATCCTTGGTAGAACCAAAGATGATGTCATCCACATACACCTGTACTAACAATAGGTCAACCCCATCATGCTTGATGAAGAGGGTACTGTCGATCGTTCCTCGTACGGTACCATTCTTTAGCAGATGAGTTGCAAGTCTCTCATACCAAGCTCTAGGAGCTTGATGAAGACCATACAACGCCTTGTCCAGCTTGCATACGTAGTTCGGATGGACAGAGTCTTCAAAGCCAGGCGGCTGTTTGACGTAGACCTCTTCGACCACTTGACCCTACAGAAAGGCGCTCTTCACGTCAAGCTGATATACCCGAAAACCTTTGAAGGAAGCATACGCCAGGAAGATGCGAATTGATTCCAAACGAGCAACCGGGGCAAACACTTCGTCATAGTCCAAGCCTTCAATTTGAGTGAAGCCCTGGACCACAAGACTTGCTTTGTTGCGAATAACAACGCCTCGATCGTCCTTCTTCACGCGATAGACCCAACGAGTACCAATGGGATGAACCCCTTGGGCAACGGCACCAAAGTCCAAACTTGCAGCTTTTTAAACTGTGGAAGCTCTTCCTGCATCGCCTCAACCCAGTATAGATCCTTCAATGCATCAACAGTCTTCTTCGGCTCAACTTGTGAGAGATAACATTCTTCAATTTGCGAAGCAAGACAGACAGGCTCAGTGTCTGCAGCAGGTGAAGACGTCGAAGCAGATTCAGCGGCAGCAAGTTGGCGTCTAGTTAACACTCCCTTTTGCAAATGACCAAGTATGGCATCAACTGGATGTGACACATTGATACGAGAACTCGGAATTTCAGCTGGAACGATGACAAAATCAAGGTTCGTAAAGTTAGCTTCAAGTTCGAGCTCAAGATCAGGTAAGTCAGCAAGGTCAGATGCCGGGAACGGTTCAAGTTCAGATATTGGAGACTGGTCAGAAGCCTCAAACATGGGTTCCTCATCATTGGCAAAATCAGGAACATCCTCAGTGACAGGTGAAGGCGGAGATTCACTAGTGACAACAGGATCAGAAGCGGGTGTGGCTGGAGGTGGTGGAGACACAGAAATTAATGAAGTGTTGGATATGATATCCAACCCATGAAGCAGTGTCACCATTTCCTCTTCTTCGTGCTCCTCAGGAAGATTGAAGGAATCAAACAATGTTTGATAATCAAACAAGTATTCGGGTCCCTTTCCCTGAGGGTTGTCAGTGTAGTGAAAGAAAGTGACCTCAAAGTGTTCTTCCACACGCTTGGTTACAAGGTTACGCACACGTTTGTTCGGTGAGTTGTTAGAGAATCCTAGGAAGACGCCTTCACAGGATTTCTCACCGAACTTAGCAATTCGTTCCTTGGTGTGCATAATCGTGCAAAAGCAGCCGAACGGTTCAAGAAATTGAAGATTAGGCTTTATGTTGTTGAACAACTCATAGGATGTCTTGTTCTTCTTCTTAACCATTAACACCCGATTCAGAACGTAGCAGGCCGTATTCACAGCTTCGGCCCAAAAGGTGATTCGAAGCTTAGAATCAGATAACATTGTACGTGCAGCCTCAATCAAAGTCCTATTCTTACGTTCTGCAACCCCATTCTACTGTGGAGTCCTTGTGGCACTGAATTGGTGTTCAATACCATTGCTCAAACAGTACAGTTCCATAATTGAGTTCTTAAATTCTGTACCGTTATCACTCCTTATCTTCTTGATTCTCAACTCACAAAGATTTTGAAGTTCATCGAATAAATAGATGAGAATCTCAGGCACTTCATCCTTGGTCTTCAGAAAATATACCCAAGAAAACCGCGAATAATCATCCGTCACAACTAGGCAATACGAAGCTCCTCCCAAACTCTTCTTTCTGACTGGCCCGAATAAATCCATGTGGAACAACTCCAAGGGCTTCTCAGTTGAATTGGCCAGCTTCGGTCTGTGAGACTTCTTGTGTTGCTTTCCTTTATGACAAGGGACGCAGTGATCATTCAGCCCAAAGGATTGCTTAGGGACACCTCACACTAGATCATTCTTGATCAGGTAGTTCATCTTGCGAAAGTGCAAGTGTCCCATACGCCTGTGCCATAATAACGATTCCTTCTCGAGAGCTTTAGATAGAAGACATGTGAGCTGTGTAGTTTCCACAGTACTCATGTCAAGGATGTAAGTATCTCTCTCCCGAGGTGCCCTCAGTAGCACCCATTCTTCAGGGATTACAAATCCCGGCTTCAATATACAACACTCAGTGTCTGTGAAAGCAGTAGTGTACTTTTAATCGCACACTTAAGAGACACTGAGAAGATTGTGTTGTAATTGCTCCACAAAATTCACCTTTTCAAAACTTACCATTCCATTGGTAAGCGTACCACATAACCTCCATTGTAAGCATGAACTTCAGATAATAGAGAAACATCACCGGTCATGTGCCGAGAACAACCGCTGTCAATATACCATTTACTATTCTTTACAGATTCAGGTTGCTGCAGCACCACAAACAAGGTAAATTAGTTAGAAATGGAGACCCAAGCCTTTATAGTCTTGGGTACTCCAGTGACATCATCAACAACTACCACATCAGTCAAAATTTTATTTTCAAACATTTTAGAATGTTTGACTGATGAAGTATTGTCGGATGTAGAATCTTTGCAAGATTCTTTGATCTTCCAAACCTGCTTTGGTTTGGATGCTTGCGACTCAACAACTTTGAGCTTTAAGTTTTGCAAAGTATTTTGCTCAACTTTGTTGATTTTAACAGCTTGGACAGGAGTTTTTGAGCCTTTCATTGAAATAGGCTTCTTTGAAAGAATCTTAAATTTTGAGACTCGCGAAACCTGTTTCCCAAACTATTTCTTTGCAAGCACAGGACAATCATTTATCAAATGACCTTGCTTCTTGCAGTAGAAGCAAGATCGATGCTCAACACTAGATTGAGACTTAGGAATAAACCGATGAGCTCGACCAAAAGAAGCATGTGTTAAACAATCACATATATGTGAGCATTCAACAGCAAATGCTTTAGAAGAATTTTTAGAAGATTTCTTTGATATAATCGTTTTAGAAACAATCTTCTTTTGAGGTTCAGCTATAGCTTTACCTTTTCTTTTTGTTGTAGCCTGTTCATTTCTTTCGATAGTAATAATATGATTTTCAGGCTTGAGGTTTTTCTTAACTGGTCGAAACTCTTGATCAGTTATGTCCTCAATCTCAATTTCCTCTTCAATGATACGAGGAAGCACAGAAAGAGCCTTTCCTAACTTAGGCTCAACAACATGATCAGACTTAATAAGCTCAGTCTGATAAATCTTAGCCTTAACTTTCTCAACCTTTTGAGTCTTACTTGAGTCAGACTCACTAGTATTAGCCCTAACTGGCTCGGGCCTACTAGTTTCAGGTTGGTTTGATGTAGTGATGACAGTTTCAGCCTTAACTAGCTCAGGCTTACTTATTTTGATGTTAACCGCAGATTTGACAGGTTTGACATCTATCTTTGTAAAGATAGGCATCAAGTCATTGACATTATCCCTAACAGGCATAGGAAGATAATCCTTAGGAGGTGGGACTTGATGAAAACCAAGTCCTGCCTTACTTTTGGTATCGGTCCTCTGTGCCTGTAGGATTTCATCAAAGACTAGAGAGGATGTCGAAAAGTTGGAAAGCTTTTTCTTTAAATTTAAAACCTCAGTTTGCGATTCGAAAAGTTCTTTCTTAACAGATGATAGCATATCAACATAGCTACCAATTTCATCTTGTTGTTCAAAAATTTTAGCTTTCAATTCCTTTTTCTCTTCCAAAATAGCTTTTAACTTTTGATCACTTGCCTTATCACTATCTCTAAACATTATATTTGTTTCATTTAAATTTTCAATCATAGTGTTAAGGCGTTTGGTGTCCTCTCTATACCTGTTTAGTTGGTTAGTCATATACCTCATGCACTTCAGCCATCAGTGCTCGTTCTGTATCATCATCATCAGGATCAGACCATTCCCAAGCATTGTTGGAAAGCAGTAGCGCAGCAGAAACCATCGCCTTTTCTTCAGATCTGGTCTTCTCAGATGAATTGTGCAGAGAGGGTTTAGATAACTCGGAAGGTGGGTTCTTCTTTCTATCACATTCACGAGCAAAGTGTCCATAGTTTTGACACTGGTAGCATTTCACCTTGCTCTTATTAAATCCCAAACCCTTCTCTTCCGGATCAGTGATGTTCTTCCTCCCAGTCTTCTTCAAGAAATTCTTGACGCGTCTTGTGAGCATAGCCATGCACCACTTCAAGTCCATTCGTTCAAGCTCTTCTTGATCAATTTGACTGAAATCTTCTTCAGTCAGATTCACAGTGTTGTTCTTGTTGGATAGGAAGTCATCATACGCGGACAAGAAAGCGGTGAAGACAACTGCATGTTCCTCAGCAACTGTAGGAGATGCTCCTTTAAAGTTGGAGTAAGCACCACCCCCACTAGAAGAGTTGGTGGTAGTATATCCAAACCCACCAGATGTACTTGGAGCACCAGAACCCCCAGAGAAGAATGCAGCCCCAGCAGCTTGAGTCGTTGCAGCAGGAGCATCCACACCATATAACTTAGGGTTCTGTATATGTGCAGTAGCCTTGGTCTCCTTCTGCATGTCCAAGAGATCAGCAGCAATCTGTCCAATCAAATCATCGAGCTCCATATCCTTGATATCTTCGTCTTTCTCCATCAGCAGCACTCGTGTATTCCACTTTTTGGGTAAGGAACCCAAAAGCTTCTTATTAACATCGGTTTTGTCGAGATTTACTCCTCCCTCGACTAATTCACTCACGAGCTGTGAGTATCTACTACACATATCCTCAAGAGACTCAGTAGGTAGCATGTCAAAAACCTCAAACTGTTTCTTAACGAGATCCAGTTTGTTCCGTTTGTACTGGTCACTGCCACCACATTTCTTTTCGAACCCCTTCCATAGATCATATGCGGTCTTGTGATGTCGGAGTTGTCTTAATAACTGTTGAGGTAAGGCCATGGTAATTGCAGAATAGGTTTTACGTTCAGTATCAAAGGCCTTACATTCCTCAGGAGTCATAGATTTAATGGACTTTTCAGGTATAGGTCCATTATGGATACCGGTTCTCAAAGGGCGTTCATACCTTTCCTCTAAATAGATAAGTGTCACACCCCGATAAAATCGTTTAACGAGTAATAAGTGCGGAAGCTCGGGGGCGTGACGAGAACGATCAATAAGCATATGATTATCGCAAACATAAATATAGAATGCCATAAATAGTTTAAACAACACGGTTACAAGTTCATTGTGTTAACAAAACAATATGCGTTTAGCAAAAGAATATGATTAACACTTTAATCACAAATCATAGTTTAAATATTTATCAAAAGCATGGCATCCTATTCATCGTGGTGAGCAAGGGTCCCAAAAGTATGCATGCATGATTCTTACAGCGCTGCTAATTCCCTGAAAAACATAGTTAAAAGGATCAACAAAATTGTTGAGTGGAATTCACAGGTTTAAGGTATCGTCAATCAAACCAAAAGTTTAGTAAACGTCTCACAAGTTGTTTGAGCCATCCATGGCAAATAGTACGATGATATACAGTTTAAAACAATAAATAGCTGACTGTGATCCCCCGTAAGGTTAGCTAGACCTCTCGAGTTAAAGTGACGACACCTAGGCCTATAACCAAACCACGACTTTAATTGTTTGTGCCTGGGACAATAAAATATACGCTCCTCGTCTCGACATACAGTCGGCAGTTAGTATGACTAACAAAAGTGGGAGGGATGTCATCCCAATAGTACTATTCGCATATTCGGTGGCTAGCGTCATCTAGCTAATGGTTACAGTTTGTAGTCATGAGGACTTCTATGTACTACAACTAGTTGCACAAGGATTCGTTGTCAGGTTTTCAATCATCGCATGAAATCAGTTTGTATGTAAACAGTACATATGTTTTTCACCCCAAGTTTATAAAGCATTAAAAAGCAGTAAAATAGGGGCTGTGAACTCACCTTGTGAGCTTATGTAAGTGCTAGCAAGTACTAAGTGTGTTTGCCCGGAAAGCCTCCTAGCGCCCTAAACGCATGAGGTCGTTTGTGTAAATAGATAGCTAACCGCATATCTAGATTTGTAATAGTAGGTGGCTACCCGCACACCTAGGTTGATATAAGTAGATAGCTACCCGCATATCTATGCCAGTTGTTCACTCAATCAGTAATGTGGGAAATGTGTTTCATTTTCGAAAAGCATACGATCCGTTGGTGATAGTTTTATATATGTATGTTTCTTGAAAACATCGTTGTTTTTGTCGATCGAAGTGTGGGTTAAGTAATTCTACTTTCACATTAGGTTTGGTTTGTAAGACTCGTTTCCTGGAATTCAAATCGGTTTCGTTGTTGATTTTCCCTCCAAAATTGTTCCGAAAATGTCGCGAGGAAAACAAAAGTTTTCTTAGATTAAAATCACTCGAATATAAGTTCAAATTTAAATTTCGGTAATCACCATTTTTTTTTTTTTTTAATTCTGAAATAGGTCTTACCCGTCCGGGTGAAGCTCACCCGTCCGGTTAAGCTCACGCGTCCGGGTTAGATACTGTTCGTCCGTGTAATTTCGAACAAAAAGTCAGGTCTGGAGATCCACCCGTCCGGGTAAGGCCAAAATTTGGCTTCACGCGTCCGGGTGAAAATGTTCACGCGTCCGCGTGAAGGCCAAATCCGGCCAGACCCTGTTTTTCACAAAATGACTTCAAACACGACTTTTAACCTTTGAAACCCATTTTTTTGGCACTTTAACCATATGTAATATGTTCCATATCCCAAATGTGACATTTTTAACAAGATTCCACAACATCTCTTAATACATAACAATCACAAGTCAAACATGTTAGTTACTTTTCTTATTGAAATCTTGTTCTTGATCAATTTAAGCACATTTCTAATTGTTTTAACATACATTTAGTTGGTTTAAACATAAGAGTGAACACCTAACATTAATACACTTAAATATGTAGGAAATGACAAGATCAGAATGAGGAGTTTCCTTACAATGGTGTTAGGATGAAATGGAAAGAAAAGAAGAGCAAGAACTTGAAATCTTCAACCCAAAAGCTCCTTTTAATACCCAATCTACTAGCTTTCCTTTAGGTGCTTGAACTAGAGTTTAATTGGTGATGAGAAAGATGAAAAATGGTGGTGGTTTATGGTGGTTCCATGGTGGTTTTATGGTGGTTTGTGGTGGTGGGGGGTGGTAGTTCTTGAAGAGGGATGAAGAAGGTGGTGAAATGAGAGGGAAAGTTGAGAGAAAACAAGTGTGCAGATTTTTGAAATGTGTTGTGTGTGTGATACGTATCTTGTGTTACTCCTTTCCTTATTGAGAAGCAAAGCAAGGGAAAGTCTTGATGGGAGGTGCTTAGTCCCGTCAAGCAAGTTGCAAGGGAGGAGAAAGGAAAGGTTAAGAACCATGCTACGTAGACAAAAAGAAAGGAAAGGAAAAATCTGCATTTCCTAATTGATGTCATGCTAGTTAACTAGCTTGATTTAATTTAAGCAAGAAGGCAAGGAGGAGGAATTTAAGTGACATGCTTGCTAGGTAGCTTGGAATTAATTTAAGCTAGCTACCTAGTTGCTTGATTTAGTTTGAGCTATGTGCTAGGAAGCTTGGAATTAATTTGACATGCTTGAGCTACTTGGTTTCAAGTTTGGTGTTTTAGGTGCTAGCAAGCATCATTAGGGAGGTTAACGTAGGTTGCGATATGGTTAGTAAAATTCTAATTCATTTGTAAGAGTTTGTGTTTCGTTTAGTGAATCTCGTGTTACCTTTCTTCGTTGGTTAAGCTTTAATCGTCTAAGCTTGATTCTTAAGTCTCTTGAGATAAACGGCTTTAAGCCTTAACGTAAGAGTATAGGTAAATAACCATTATTGATTAGCTTTACGTTGTTTAGGAAATCCTTATCACTAACGTTCGTGTTTATCGGAATCATCGGATCTATTTTGAATTTCTCATAATCATATAACGAGATGTTTCAAGCATCATAGTAGTGTGCACCAAAATGTGCAAATGTGGGCTTGTGCTAGGCTTACCTTGGTTAAATCAAGTTTGATTTCATTAGATAGGGAATTAGCGTAAGAATGCATGATATTAAGGTGTACGGGAAGTACCGATTTTCGAGGGTTGTCACAATAAGCATTTCAGCATCGTTGAACGATACAAACGCTTCAAAACGATGACGCCAGTCCAAATAATTCATACCAGTTGTATACATAGGTGGTTTATTCGTAGAACCCACCTCGCTATTGTGTTTTAACATTGCCCCAACCTGTTGAAGAGATGTTGATGTAGAAGCAAACATTGTAATGGGCTCGAGAGACTTTTCAGAAATTTAGGGAAACTGAAGAATGCGACACTAAGGTTGTGTCGCAGGGGTTATGTCGCAAAATATGACAACCCTCGAAATTTGGTACTTCCCGTACACCTTAATATCATGCATTCTTACGCTAATTCCCTATCTAATGAAATCAAACTTGATTTAACCAAGGTAAGCCTAGCACAAGCCCACATTTGCACATTTTGGTGCACACTACTATGATGCTTGATGCATCTCGTTATATGATTCATGAGAATTACAATATAAATCGGATAATTTCGATGAACGCGAACGTTGGTGACAAACATTTCCTAAATAACGAGAAACGAATTAATAATAGTTACTTACCTAGGCTATTATAATAAGCCTTATGGCATAACGTCTCAAGAGGATTTAAGATTAAACATATATGATGTAAATCAAACACAACGATGAAAGGTAATACGAGATTCACTAAATTAAACGCATTGATTAAGAACTTGCTAATCATGTTCCAACCTCCTTGCTTGCTTACTTACTTACTTGACATCTAAATACCATAAGCAACAAGACAACTAGCTCTAATTTAATCCAAGCAAGTTAGCACATAGCTCAAATTTAATCAAGCTAACATGTAGTTCACAAGCATGTCACAAATTGGAAATGCAGATTTTCTTTCCCTCTCTTTGTCTACGTAGCATGCCTTCTAACCATTCCTTTTCTCCTCTCTACTAGCTTGCTTCCTCCTCCTTGCAACTTGCTTGATGGGACTAAGCACCTCCCATCAAGTACTCCCACTTGCCTTGCTTCATTGTGAGGAAAAGACTAACACAAGCATACGTACACACACACTTCATTTCCATTTCAAAAATCTGCACATTTTCTCTCAACTTTTCCCTCTCATTTCACCTTCTTCATCCATCTTTGAAGATCAACCACCACCCCACCACCACAAACCACCATAAGACCACCATGAAACCACCATAAACCACCACCATTTTACATCATTCTCATCACCATTTAAACTCTAGTTCAAACATCTAAAGGAAAACTAGTCCATTTGGGCATTTAGAAGGAGCTTTTGGGTTGAAGTTTCAAGTTCTTACTCTTCTTTTCTTTCCATTTCATCCTAACACCATTGTAAGGAAACTCCTCCTCTTGATCTTGTCATTTCCTACATGTTAATATCTTTCATGCTAAATGTTCACTCTCATGTTTAGATCAATTAAATGTATGTTAAACTAAGTTAAATGTGTTTCTATTGATCAAGAACTAGATTTCAATAAGAAGAGTAACTAACATGATTAGATTTGTGATTGTTATGTATTAAGAGATGTTTTGGAATCTTGTTAGAAATGTCACATTTGGGATTAGGAACATAGTACATATTGTTAAAATGCCAAAAAAATGGGTTTCAAAAGTTAAAAATCGAGTTTGAAATCATTTTGAGAAAAACAGGGTCTGGCCGGATTTGGCCTTCATGCGTACGCGTGAGAAATTCACCCGAACGCGTGAAGCCAAATTTTGGCCTTACCCGGACGGGTGAACCCTCACCCGGACGGGTGAATCTCCAGACTTGACTTTCTGTTCGAAATTACACGGACGAACAACATCTTCACCCGGACACGTGAGCTTACCCGGACGGGTGAGCTTCACCCGGACGGGTAAGGCATATTTCAGGTTCAAATTTATCGATTACCAAAATTTAAATTTGAACTTGTATTCGAGAAACTTTAATCTAGGAAAACTTTCGTTTTACCTGCGACATTTTCGGAACAATTTTGGAGGGAAAATCAAAAACGAAACCGATTTGAATTCCAGGAAACGAGTCTTACAAACCAAACCTAATGTGAAAGTAGAATTACTTAACCCACACTTTGATCGACAAAAACAACGATGTTTTCAAGGAACATACATATATATACACAAAACTATCACCAACGGATCGTATGCATTTCGAAAACGAAACACATTTCCAACGTACTGACTGAGTGAACAACTAGCATAGATATGCAGATAGCTATCTACTTATATCGACCTAGGTGTGCGGGTAGTTATGCTAACTGCCGACTATATGTCGAGACGAGGAGCGTATATTTTATTGTCCCAGGCACAAACAATTAAAGTCGTGGTTTGGTTATAGGCCGAGGTGTCGTCACTTTAACTCGAGAGGTCTAGCTAACCTTCGGGGGATCACAGTCAGCTATTTATTGTTTTAAACAGTATATCATCGTACTATTTGCCATGGATGGCACAAACAACTTGTGAGACGTTTACTAAACTTTTGGTTTGATTGACGATATCTTAAACCTGTGAATTTCACTCAACAATTTTGTTGACCCTTTTAACTATGTTTTTCAGGGAATTAGCAGCGATGTAAGATCATGCATGCATACTTTTGGGACCCTTGCTCACCACGATGAATAGGATGCCATCCTTTTGATAAATATTGAAATTATGATTGGTGATTAAAATGTTAATCATATTGATTTGCTAAACATCTATTATTTTGTAAACATGATGAGCATGTAACCGTGTTATTTAAACTATTTATGGCATTCTAAGTATATGTTTGCGATAATCATACGCTTATTGATCGTTCTCGTCACGCCCCCGAGCTTCCGCACTTATTACTTGTTAAACGATTTTATCGGGGTGTGACACAAAAGTACTAACAGCGACACAGAGGTTATGTCGCAAATGTATTACCAGCGACACAGAGGTTATGTCGCAACACTATGTCGCACAATTAAGGTCGCAAGAACCTTATGTCGCAGCTTATGTCGCACAGTTAAGGTCGCAGAAACCCTATAGCGACACAAATTTATGTCGCAAGCTTGTGTCGCAGAACGGCACTGTCAGATGCCAAAAACCTCAAAAACGAAATTTTTCGAAACCTAAACGTTTTTTATTGAACAAGTTCGTAAAAACTGAGTTTTTTAGGTTCAAAAACTTCAATCTTCAGTTCCAAAACACCTATAATGAAGATCAAACACCAAAAAGACATTAAATAATCAAGATAAGTATTTAAAACACGTACCCAAACGATTTGATACCACCAAAATCAATGATTATGGCTCTGATACCAATTGTAGATCCCACTAGTGAGATCTTTTAATCAAATCGTCACTTATCTCACGTGCGGAATTCGTAAGATCAAATCAATCACAAATATAAAGCTAAATCAAACAATAACAATCAAACAACCACTTTATATTTGTATTACTAAATTCTCAGTCAAATATACAGCCTAAAATCGCAGAGAATTAATATCCAAAAAAATCTCTCAAAAAGTCTAACCTAATTACAAGGTAATTAGACCTATTTATACTAATCTGGCCGACTTATGCGACACAGGCCTTGTGTCGCAGAGATCACTATTGCGACATAAGCACTATGTCGCAACTACAACTAATGCGACACAAGGCTTGTGTCGCATAACACAGAAAATGTAATTCTAACTAAGTCAATTACATTTACTAACACATTACAGACTCGACCAACTGACAGACACACTAAGATGTATCAACAGGATCCAAGCGTTTACCATGGTAAACGGTCTGATTCCGTTGCGTCTACAAGTAATGGTGTCGCGGCTTTTTATACTGGTGAGGTTGAGACAGACTCGGCTATCAAAAATACTGGTAGCAATGTCTGTTACATTGCCTCATCTGAAGACTCAGGGATTGATAGGAGACCAAAATCTGGGACAACAAGTGGTCTCAAATCATTGCCCATGAGTATGAAATCTGCTTAAGAGGAAGTAGCCCTACTTGCCTCTTTCATAGCTTCTCGTGAGAACTTCATCAAGGGCAAGATCACGGATCCCAAATTAATAAACGAGGATTATGATCAAATAGACCAAGATGACTTAGAAGAGATGGACTTGCAATGGCAAATAGCCATGATCGCAAGAAGGGCTCAACGGTTCATGAACCGGACCGGGAGAAAGTTCGTAAGTAGCAAATTAGGATTTGACAAGTCAAAAGTAAAATGCTATAACTGCGATGGTTTCAGACATTTTGCTAGAGAATGCCAAACACCTAAAAGAGAACAAACTCCTAGTCACAATGATTAGAGACATTACAGTCAAGGCTCCTCTGGTAACAATCAGAGCTTAGGAGGTAATCATACTTCAAGAGCTCTGGTGGTTCAATCATAGGAGGGAGCATATGACTGGAGTACAAAATCTGAGGAACCGCAAGCATTTATGGCTTCCATTAATGAAGATAAGGAGGAAAGCAATGCGAGATCTGATTCGGAGAAGGACACTACTACTGAGATGGAGATTGAAGTACCGGCTGATGAAGAAAGGATCAGGTCACTGAAGTCAACTGAGGATATGAGCTCAAAGGACTTCATTGCCTACATGGCAAATCTTGACGGTGATAAACAGAAGGTATTACTTAATCTAGATCTAGTAGTTAAGGCTTATGTTCTGTGTACTAACTTTCAGGAACAAGCTAAGAAGTTAGTAGAATCATCTGATATGATAACATCTCAGCTAAAATCTTTAAAAGAAGAAAACATTAGATTGACCATCAGAAACTCAGAACTAATATATAAATCTAAATCTGAGAAAGCAGACATAAAAAATTTGAAAGATAAACTAACTGAGCAAAGTGTTCGAAATGAGTTAGCTCATGAACATATTTTAGAATTAATCAAATTGTCTGCTGATAAAGAGAAGGAATTGGCTGATGCAAAGGTTAGGATAGCTGATCTTAACATGAAACTAGAGTTAAAAAAATGGAGTCGCTGAAAAGGAACAATAGAACTTTAATTGAAGCCGCAAGAACAATGTTGGCTAATTCAAAGCTTCCCGTCATTTTCTAGGGAGAAGCAGTGAATACAGCTTGTCAAGTACTTAATAGGGTTTTAACCGTGAAAAGGCATAACAAAACATGTTATGAGCTTCTAAACGGTCGAAAACCAAACCTTACTGGTCTTGAACCCTTTGGTGTTCATTGTACACTATTAAAGACCAAAAATCAACCAAAATTTGGTGAAAAGGATGGCGAAGGATATTTCCTAGGATATGAAGTCGGTTCTCCAAACAAAAGGGTCTTTAATAAGACAGCTGGTAGAGTTGAGATTGTGTACAACATACAAGTCACATCTTATACTCCAGTTGTACAAACAGGACCAGAGTGGTTATTTGATTATGACGCTATTTTCAAATCATTCAATCTTCCTATCCTAAGTGACATTGACACTTTGGGACTAGAACGTGTTGTACTGGATGATAGTGAAAACGATGGTTTTGCACCAAGATCTAGTGTTCCGTGTTCAGAAGATTCATCTGATAAATGAAAAGAAAAAAGTGTCGACCCTATTGCGTAAAGTGATCAAAGTCTAAATGACATTCCATCTTCTTCAGAGGTCACAGAGTCTGTGCAAGAAATTGCTGATGATGATGTACCACCTCTAGGGAGATTGGATCGAATCTAGGATCTGACCTAACGGTTGATACTACGATTTGACTCGTTTGAACAAGTATCATCCAATTGACAATATCATTGGTGATCCGAGTTCTAGAGTAAAAACTCGTAGACAGATTTCTGACATCACCAGTCTATATGTCTCGATCCAAGACATTGGGATCATGCATAAGTGCCTGTATAGCTGTTTTATATCTCAATTAGAGCCGAAAAATGTTCAAATGTCTCTCAAGGATAACTCCTGGGTAGAAGCTATGCAAGAGGAACTTGCACAATTCAAGAAGCTCAAAGTTTGGGAGCTAGTTGATTTACCAAAGGGAGAATATGCAATAGGCACCAAATGGGTGTTTAAGTGCAAACGTGATGATAAGGGAATTGTTATTCGAAACAAGGCAAGGCTAGTAGTTTAGGGATTTAACCAACAGGAAGGGATTGACTATACAGAGGTGTTCGCACCCGTTGCAAGGCTAGAAACAATTCGATTGTTTCTAGCATATGCTGCACATAAGAGAATAAAAGTCTATCAACTTGACGTTAAGAGTGCCTTCCTTTAAGGTAAAGTTCAGGAACTAGTTTTTGTCCAACAAGCACCAGGGTTCATTGATTCAGACCATCCAAACCGAATCTATAAATTGGATAAGGCTCTGTATGGACTGCATCAAGCACCAAGAGCTTGGTATGAGACACTATCTACCTATCTATAGGAAAATGGGTTCAAGAGAGGACAAATAGATAGTATGTTGTTCATCAAGTGGAAAAAGGATGATTTCCTACTAGTACAAGTTTACGTTGATGAAATCATATTTGGGTCATCTAACGAGAATATGTGCAGAGATTTTGAACAAGTGATGAAGCGGCGATTCGAGATGAGTGCCATGGGTGAGTTAAACTTATGCTTAGGATTACAAGTTGATCAAAAGAAGGAGGGATTCTTCATTCATCAAATGAAATATGTGCATAAAATGCTTACTCGTTCCAATATGAAAGATAGTTCGTCTTATGGCACTCCGATTCAATTGAATCATAGTCTCGGTCCAGATACAGAGAGTACTGAAGATGTGGATCCGACTCGATATCGGGCCATTATCGGTTCTCTTATGTATTTGACTGCTTCTAGACCAGACATAATGTTTGTAGTCTGTTTGTGTGCTCGGTTTCAATCGAATCCTAAAGAGTCAGACATGAAGGCAGCAAAGAGAATATTGCGCTATCTAAAGGGAAAACCAAAGTTAGGTCTTTGGTATCCCTCTGGAGGCAATTTTGACTTTGTAGCCTACACCAACTCAGATTATGGCGGTTGCAACTTGAACAGGAAATCAACCACTGGTGGTTGTCAATTATTAGGTGGTCGCATTGTCTCATGGCAGTGTAAGAAGCAAACCTCGGTCGCTATCTCAACCTGTGAGGCTGAGTATATAGCAGCACGTAGTTGTTGTTCACAAGTTTTGTGGATACAACAACAGCTGCGTGACTATGGTTTGAACTTTACAAATACCCCTATTATGATTGATAACCAATCGACCATGTCTATAACTAATAATCCAGTTAAGCACAGTAAGACGAAACATATTGACATTAGACATCATTTCATTCGTGACTGTGTAGAAAAACACTTGATTAAATTAGTTAAAGTGCCCACCGATGACAATCTAGCTGACCTTTATACCAAGGCATTTGATAGGTCTCGGTTTGAGCTTTTAATCCAATTAAATGGGATGAGTAATCCTGAGTAAAATTTTCCCACAAAGAACTTGTATATTTCTACTTCTTAGTTAATTTTATTTTCTTTTATCTTTGCAAAAAATAACAAAATTGAGGGTCACTATATTAATTGCAAAGAAATGATGAATTCATTACCCATGCCTAGAACATTTTATATGTGTGGCTTTAAGATGTAGAACATACACAGTAAATGTACTTAAAATACAAAGTATTTAATAGCTTCACTTCACGATGTATGGGTAGGCATTAGGCAAAATGGTTTTCAAGTACTTAAACTATATTAAATAATACGATTTTTCTATGAAATCCTTATTTTGATGTACGACTTAAGTCTTAATTCTTAGGAATTAGATTGTACTTGAATACTTGTTATTGGATATAATATAAAAGTAAATCATCTGGGGGGTTCACTGACTATTTCTTCTAATGCATCTTGAAACATGCTGACCTAGATTCATTCAGTGTATTCTAAAACTGGAACAAACTCGACCGCGAATCAAGAATAACGATTTCAAGGTCTCTAGTCAAACTATGTCGCGCGGTTGTACGAAAGTACAGACCTGTCACCTCTGGTTTGATTTTAGATTTGTTTGTTTCTAACCCTAGTCTTGTCTTATAGCTGAAATATGTACCTATGTACATTACTGATAAAACAAAAGGACTTGACTATAAAGATGACATAAAACTGAAAAATATCTTATACATGATATTCTTGACTTTCTAGGTTCTAAGGGTATATCAAATGTAGGATACATAGGAAATCGTGAACAATAATCAAACTTGTGCTTGAAAATTATGTCTGTCAAGTGTTTAAGTGGACAACAATACCGATAATCGTAGTGATCTATAATCTACTACAATAATAACAAAGGAATAAATGAAAATTCCTAATTGTGTATTGTTCACGTCATGGCTAATTCGATTTTTGTATCAGTAAAACTCTCAAAAAGATTGTACGTTTCAAAATATGAACAATTTCATATTCGCATTTTTATATTTTATGTTATTTTAAATAATTTAAATAAATAAATCAATAAAAGTTCTTCGTTTATGGGAATTATTTACATTTACTTAGATTAATTGCTCAAACCTTGCTAAATACAATGTCTACGTATTTAAGGTCTCGCAAAAGTTTTTAATTTGGAAAAATATTAAGTTTTGGGCTTAATTACTCTAAGTTCGTACAAACTTAGAGGGTATGTTCAAAGTCTAAGTTCGTACGAACTTAGACTTGGGGTATAAAAGGGTCAAACTCAGTCAAACCCTTCTCATTTTCAAACCCTTCGAACTTTATATTCGTACGAACATACCCAGATCCTTCGAACATACGTACGAACTTAGCCTCGGTTTACTCATTTTCAAATTAAACTCAAAATCTAGACTTTGTTTAACAATTCCACTCCGTTAGACTTCATCACTATCATATTATGAATCTTTGAAAGTAACTTATACATGATTTGGACCGATAATCATAAACAAATTAGAATTTTATTTAGGTTTTATAAAAATAACTTAAAATTAAAAATCTGGAAAGTGTTTATGGTTAAAATTGATGTGTTGTTGTTACAATATGCTATACGCATATAGGCGCACCTTTTCCAAGTTCCTGATTGCGTTTTTGTTACAAAATTTTGAAAATGCTTTTTTAGTTCTTGCGTTCGAACTTACAAGTTCGTACGAACCTAGCCAATGTAAGTTCGTACGAACTTAAGTTTGACTTGGTCAAACAGTAAGTTCGTACGAACCTACAAGGGTAGTAAGTTCGTACGAACCTACCTTGGTTCGAACTTTTAAATTTTAATCGTAGAATCTTGCTTACAGGGATCTAAATTAATTATGTCTAATAACTAACATTAATATTATCTATTTTGGGTGTGTTTCTGTTTATCTTTGCAGAAATGGCTGATCTAGTGTGTGAGTTTTTCAACATGCACAACGTGGCGGTTTCCTTTGATCTTGCCAATCCGGCCACAGAACCATTTCGAGGCATGCTGGAATTCCTTATGCGCTCGCGGGTGTTCTATGCTTTAACTCACTCGCCTACTTTTAGGTTTCCTTACCTCAGTCAATTCTAGGCGACGACTGTTCAAGATTGTGAGCCTCAGCCACCAGTGATAAGGGCTACCGTCAATGGAGTCAACATTCCTCTTGAGATGCCAAACAACATTTCTGAGGCAGGTTTTGCAATTGGGCTCTGAAGTTCAAGAAGACGACCCAACAACATTTCCTCTTGAGATGCGCGCTGGCGCGTTTCAACGCATGGGTTATGTGGGAGATGTTACCCACACCCAATACACCAAGAGTCTGGTGTACGGCCAGTGGCGCTATCTGATGCATATACTGCTGGTATCCTTCGGGCCGAAGAAGGCAGGGTTCGATACTATGAACCATAAGATGCAGTTGGGGATGATATCTCTCGTATACAACAAACCATATTGTTTCTCCCAGTACTTCTTTGACGAGATGGTTCAACAAATCAAGGGGAGTGTGAAGGATCATTTTATCTTATACCCTCGGTTTGTTATGATGGTGATAAATGCGTTGATTCCAAATCTTCCGGCTATAGATCCGGTTGTTCATTTGATGCTGGTCGATAAGAAGATCTTCGGCCATTGCCTCAGTCACAACAAACGTCGAGCTGTAGCTGATAGGCCTCAGGCCGTGCCATTATTCGGGGTGGTGATTGATGCTGCTTATGAGGCACCACCAAATGATGGTTGGTTGGATGTGCCTCCGCCCCAGGCAGCTGTTGAGGTTCCGCTTCAAGAACCAGAGCCGGCCCCAGTACAAGAAGAAGTGGCTGCTGCTGAGCCACCGCAGGAGGTTGTTGAAGAAATCTTACACCAAATAGAGCACCTTGCTGAGGGAGAGCGTGTTGACGCTAATATTGTTGAAGAGTTGGTCAGAGATGTTCTTTAGGGCGGAGTAGGCCCAAGTGCTGAGGCCACCAGTTCAAGGCCTGATTATAATGAACTCATTAAGGAGATTGACTCCTATTTCACTGATGCTGCAGCAGGGTCTCCACCTGCTGATGAAGCTGAAAAAGTTGATGCTTACGATTCTGAGGCAACTGAGACTGATGACGATGATGATGATGATGATAATGATGATGCTGATGACGATGATGATTCGGACCGACCCGTGATCGATTTCCAGGGTTCTAAGGGGGTGTTACTTGACCCCAAGGTCGCCAGGGAAAAGGAGAAAGGGAAACACAAGGTCCAAGAGGACGATGACTATATTCTTGGGGGCCTAGATGATGAGTCCGAGGACGACCAGTACATGGTGTGAGCTCGTAAGCGCCAGCGTTCAATAGGTGTGGTTATAAGAGAGGGTGGTGCGGCTCCTCAAATGATATCCTATACACCACCACCCGTCACTCCACCCACAGTACAACCACCATCCACTACCGAACCTCCTACCACTTCAGTACCACCTGTCACTTCCACTACAACACCACCAACTCTACCATCAATTACTCCATCCACCGCTCCACCTACTACTTAATCCACCCAATCTATCCCCAACCCAGCCGCTAGTCTTTTTGATCCGGACAAGTTTACCTATCTTCAGGGCCGGATCATGAGCTTAATGGATATGGTGACGGCTTTGACTGCCGTTGTTACGAGCCAGGAAATACGTGTCAATACTTTGACGGCTCTCAACAAGCGCTTAGAAAAGCAAACTGAAAAGCTGGAAGAGTAAGTCAGGTTGAATGAGATCACTCTCTATCGCCTGAAGCGCTAGTCAGTCAGGGGGAATCAGTTTCCCGGGTGCAGGGAGGATGAGTTGAGATTTAAAGCTGATAATGACCGTGACGATGATCCGAGCGCACCCAAAGAAGGTGAGCTGCCTGGCTCTTCATCTAGAGAGCAAGGTGCAGCAGAGGCTCAGGGGGAGTCTGGTCAAGGTGCTGGTGGGAGCGGAACTGAGCAAAAAGAGGTTAAACCATCTGGATGGGGTGCAAAGAAGAATGAAAAAGAGGTTGAACCATCTGGATGGGGTGCAAAGAAGAATGAGAGCGGAACTGAGCAGTCTCCAATGAATCTAGTTGAGACTGAAATTATTGATGCATTACTTGGTTTGGATGATCCTGATAGTGATTGGTCAGAGTCAGACGAAGGGGAGATCCTCAGTAAGGAGGTTGCTGATTGGAAATCAGACGAAGAGGTCGTACCTAATGCTGATGCTGATGTTGACGAATTCGTTGTTGAGAAGCAGCCTGTTACTGAAGTGTTCATCGAAGATGAAGCTGGAGCTGAAAAAGTGATTAACTTAGAGGATGAAGTGGCTCCTGAAGTTGAATCAGATTCAGAAGAGATTGAACCAACTCGTGAAGAGTTGAAGAAGCTGTGGTTCAGGAAAGCTGAGAAGGAACCAGAAATCAAATATAAGATGGATATCAGGGTTAGAAGATCGGGCGAGCTGAATAAGGGCATCATCAGTTGGTTTTATGACAGTGAGCTTAAACTGTTCATAACAGTGAGCTTAAACTGTTCATAATCAAGAGATATAACAGTATCTCAAGAACAAACTGAAGGTCTTTAGCACGTTGCCGAAGATTGAATTGAAGGAACTAGCCTGGCTAGACTTGGTGAACATAGAAAATGATCCTTACGTTCAGACTTTAGAGATGATCGTTAAGCGTGAAGGAAGGTCGAATCAGTTCGTTGATATGAAACCAAGAGAAGGCAGGAGAGTACCTGATCTGACCAGGATTGACCCATTTACTAACAAGCCGTGGATGAAGATGGTCTACAGACCGGTCAAGTGTTTGAAGAGGGTTCCTTTGAAGAAAATGCCACAGAACGTTCTTTCAAATCTCAAGTGGTGGTACGTTGACATCAAGACAGCTGAAGCAGTCATGGAAGATGCTGATGAAAAGGAGCTGTTGAGAGTGTATGATAGTTTACATCTGGTAAACTTGTCGAAGGATGACCTGATGAAGCTTCATGCGAACAAGATCTTATACCGAGACAGTTGGAGGCATGAAGGCAGAAGATATCAGAAGGTTGTGAAGGTGTGCGTTGAAAAAGGCTTATGCGCTGAGAGTCGACAGAGTTGATCGAGAATCAAGTTCGACAGAGCCAGAAGACTGAAGACAGATAGAGCTATTGTCAAGGGGGAGTCTGTTGGTACATGTTTTGTGACAACAACTCTTATTGTGTAATAGTTAGATTTGTAATTAGTTTTGTAGTTAATATATGTTTTTATTATTAACTTAAGTCTTTTTAGTGTATTTATGTAAGTTCGTACGAACCTACATGTTCGTACGAACCTAGGATGTTCGTACGAACCTAGGATGTTCGTACGAACATGGTAAGTTCGTACGAACCTAGAAGCAGCTAAGTTCTCTGCTTCATACATCCTTTTGTTTGCCTCCTTCATCCTTTCGTACGAATAAAGCCTACGCTTCCCTTCGAATACATAAGAAGGTGTATCATACCCTTCACTTATACAGATCCACATGTTGATGTCATTGAATTTACATATGATTCAAATCTATCTTTCCACCCGAAATAATCTTCAGCTAAAAGCTTTGGTGGTGAAGTAGCTTTACCCACTTCATGATCCATTTGTATCGGCTTGTTCACGTTTGACATCGTAAATAGAGTATATACGGATTTGAGGTAAGTTTGTAGTAGACAGTCAACTAACGTCAAGTTCACTCAACACACAAATTTCCCTCCAAAATTTCGTGAAACTTTTCCGAGTAAAATTTAAATTTTCTCAAACCAAAGTTAAACAATGGTAAGACTAAATTCAAATTTTGGTGAAACAAAATTTTTCGGAAATTTCCTGCGAAATAACTCTCTTTTTTTTTTACTTTTTTTTTTTATCGAACTTAAGAAGGTTAAGTTCCTACGAAGTTAGGAATTTTTCGAACTTATAAATTCGTACGAATTAGTAAGTTCGAAGGGTAGGTTCGTACGAACTTACAACTGTGTTCGTATGGTTATTCTGGGTAAGTTCGTACATACCTTTCTAGGTTCGTACGATCTGTTGTTGAAAAACTCAGATCTGAAATTTTCAGATCTGGGTTTGTTTCAACCTGCAAATTCTTCAACACTAAGTGATAATACACTACTTTGGAAGCTAAAAACAACAATCTAACTTCCAAATCTCTTGTATTCACTCGTTTCTTTATCTTTTCTTTACCCCGAACCAAAAACCAATTTTTTAAAGGCTCTGATACCACTTGAAAGTCCCCTTGGGGCTCGGATCTCCGGGGTAATGATGTTTATACGAGTGCGGAATCCTCACATAAATATAAACGATAACAAACGAGTATACAAATGTAAATATCACTTTTATTCGAACTTAAACAAGGTTACATTCGAACATACAAAGAGTATTCGAACCTACACTCAAAAACTCAGTTCCTAAAACCCTAAAAACTGATTTTCGGACTTGTGTATATATAGGCAGCCAAGTTCGTACGAACTTAGCTGCTTCTAAGTTCGTGCCTACTCTAGGTTCGTACGAACCTACAAAATACACAGACAAAACTTAAGTTAAAGATTGCAACGATAACAAAATGACTTCTAAACCTAACTATTACAAACTATAAGCTGTTGTCACAAACATGCACCAACATAAACACTTGCATTTCACTTGTTTTGTTGTTGTTTTAGTGTATTATAACATTCCTCAAACTAATACACGTTGCAATCTCGTTTGGATCCGTTCAAAGGGGACTTGCATAATCACATGTAATTTTGATTGTAAATGAATGCAATTTTTAAAATCTTACTTATAGTTATTTATGCGAATGGATATTAAGTTGTAATCACGTGTAAGTAAATATAGTTATCTACCATTGATGAATGATTGTATACCAATTTTATTTTATTTTTTCATTATAAATCATATGTAATTATACACAATATCACACGTGATTATATAAGAAGCATTTTTTAAGACTTGACAAAAACGAAATTTTTTTTTTTGTCGAAAGTATAGCTTTTAAGATCTTTAATCGAAGAGAAAAAACGTCAATTCCGAATATGTAATTTTTAACCATATCATTTTTAAAATATTTTTATTTTTAAAAATTCGAATTGAAGTGAAATTTTAAAAAAGATGACGTAATTCTATTGATTTTGTCATTTTTTTAGCAATCTTCATTCAACCCATCTTTTATATATCTTTATCTTTATATATAATTAAAAGAGGATAACATGAAGGAATCTGAACCCTTCATTGTTTTTCACTCTTTGTGATACAACGATCTTAATTTCTTTCGTATAATTACACTCTTGGTCCTTTAAATATTTGATGTATTTATTTATAATTAAAAGAATAGATCAAATATTTAATTTATTTACAAAATTAAAGAGTCTATGACCTATATAAAAAAATCAGCTATAATATTTTATTCATTTTATTAAAATAAATTCGTCTCCCGTTATAGCGGGTCTATACCAAATAAAAATTCAATTCGTCCTTATAAAAATTGAATTTGTCCCGTGTTATCACGGGTCTATAAACTATATAAATATATTTATTACGTATAATTACACTTTCGGCTATTAAATATTTGGTGTATTTGTTTAAATTAAAAAAGTCAGTCACACTATAAAAACTTGACTTAATATTTTATTCATTTATAAAAGTTAAATTCGTCACGTCTTATTGCGGTTATATAAATTATATTAATAAGTTGACTATAATATTCTATTCACTTATAAAAATTAAATTTGTCCCGCGTATATGGAATAACCTATAACATATGTTAAATTATCAAGGAAAGATACTATCACTAAAGAAATGAAGCGCAAACGGGTTCAGTATTTATATATAGTGAATGTCCGAATAATTAAGGGAAATACTGTAGGAAATTTTGTTGCCATGTGTGATGAAAAATGATAACGCTAGGTCGATGAAAACGGATTGTAAAATACCTTTCAGTTTAGCTGAAATTTAACGTTAACGGTGACGTTAACGTCGTTAACGTGTTAAGGTCCACTTGGTTTTTTGTGCAGAAGCTTCTGTGCCCTGTCAAATCTAATCAAAATCAAACCAAACTCTCGCTCATTACAATTCACTCACTCGCACAAAAGGATATCTCCATCACGTCGTACGGTGCGTAACATTTCGAAATGATTTTTATTTCAATTCAATTATTTGTTCCTATTTTGATTTTTAGCTTGCGACTTGCTTATAATTGTATTTAAACTTGTAATTTTAATCGTATTCAGGCTTGCAAGCATAATTTGCATTATTGGTAGTTTTCCTCTTGAATTAGGGTTAGGGTTATAGCGTTTCAGACTTTCATCACTTGTGGTTTCTGGTGTTTGATTTTCAGAAACTTAAATTGATAGTACAAATTAGGTTTATGATTTACTTGACTGCATTTATATAGTTTGGGCTGGGCAGCTGATAATATAGATGTAATATTGTAATTTGATATCTCTTGGTGCGCTTTGAATTTCGGATTTTATATTTGAATTTTGGTGAATTTGTGTATATCATGTTGGTGTCTATATCCTAAGGAGATAATTTGGAACACTTGTTAATTGGTTAACACAGTATGATTATTGGCTAATATGTTTTTCAGTTAATGTATGCTAATAAATTAAATTTCAATTGTGGCAGATTTGGATATGGCTGTAGAACATATAATTGAAGTTACTAGCTTGTCCCCTAGGGCAACTGAAAATGATGTTCATAATTTCTTTGCGTTTTGTGGAACGGTTGAACATATCGACATCATCAGGTGGTTTTCTATAGTCTGATTTCCTTATAAGCTATTTATCGTCGATAAGTTTTCAATGTGACTGACTAATCACTAGTTGCTACTACTGCTTCATTATGATCTATATATATATATATATTTTTTTTTTAAGTTAGTTAAGTTACTGTCCTGTTAAGTTTTTGGCAATTGCTTCTCAAGAACTGAAGATCCTATATTAAATTTGTGGACTTGTACTATCTGGAAACTTATTGTTTTATATGGGGGTGAGCATCCGTACCGAATTCCTGTTCCCGTATTTGTACCATACCGAACCGGTACCAACCGTATTCAAACGGTTCGGTATTCGGTACTCACTTTCGGACCAAAAGGAGAACCGGTACTTCCGGTTTGGTACCAGTATTTTTCCGTTTTGGTACCGTACCCGAAAAAATATGTTTTCCTTTGTTATTGGTCGTTTGGTTCTTTCCATAATTTGTAAGATTTATTTGGAAAAAGACATTATTGAATAAAACATTATTTCCGTGATCATATTATGTGTATATGAAGATAAAATGATATTTTTTGGCGGTTAATTAAAATTAAAGTTGACTATCACGTATGAATACAATTGGAATTTTATATAGGTTAGCTAGTGCTTTTTGACAAAAAAATTCACGTTTTAGCACCCTAGTTAAATCGAATTCCAAGCGCATTGCTTATTAATGTGTAACTAAGGCCTGTGACTTTGTGTCATTACAAAATCATGTAACATTGTACAAAACAATGTTTTTGTCATTACAAAAAAATGCGTAATGATTAATGGTTGTACCCTTTTGCGGGGATTGCTGGAAGAAGTGATTGTACAAGAAAGGTGGAAAACATTAGTTTAATTAAAGATTATGACTTTAAATCAACCACTAATGGTCATTCATTTATTTAGAAAACCACATTCACGTGAAGATGTTTTAGGATTTCACTGTTATAGATGATAATCTATAAATGACAAAACTGGGTAGAAGGATACATATGCAATAGAGATAGAAGAGAGGATAAATTAAAACAAATATATATATATATATATATATTGGACTTCTATTTTGTAGGATTTAGAAAAGATAAAAAAGGAAATATCACTAGGAGATGTTATGAGATGAATCTTCATGATGCATTTTGTTAATACATCTGAGTTTAGGATATATAAATTATCAAAACTAACTCAGCCTCGATTGAATTGGATTCCTCCACATTTTGTCACGCTTAGAGATTCTAGGTCATTGGTTTATCCTTTTCTTCTTGCATTGCAAATATTAAGCTATTGTATCTTTGTCCTTTTGCAAGTTGTTGGCACTCTATACATTATGTATTCGCTACCTGAAAATGTGTGTTGTCTTTATGTACATTTTTTCATTGCCTTATTGTTTTCTTATTGTGGGGATCTTATGATTATCTTGATTTTAGTTATACCACACTATCCTTACAAGAGATATTCTTTTGGTTGCTATACAGAGCCGGTGAAGATGCATGCACAGCTTATGTAACATTTAAGGATGCTTATTCTTTAGAAACAGCTGTCTTGCTTAGCGTAAGTCATCACTCTCCTCCTGTTTGCAGTAGTCATTATTCAGTGAAGATAATGTAGTCAATAGGGTGTCTATCTGATTTGCCTGAGTGACATTTTCATTTCTTAGTTTTGGGTCCTTTAATTGGTATGCTGCTATGTATAGGACTGCTGATAACTAAAATATAAATGTTCTTTCAAAATGAAATCGTTGGAATAATGATGTGCCACCAAAACATTAATCGCGGTGAGCATTGTCGGTGGTGATGCTGAGGATGGTGACTGGACTGCGGGATCGGTGTGTGTTTTATAATTTGTAGATTCTCGAGGTCTAAGCTGTCTACCATTGCTTATCCGAAGGGTGAGAAAGTGGTAGGTATAACCTAGAGTTGTTCTTTAAAACCGATCGGTGTTGTCAATAGCGAAAAATGGCGCCGCTATGATGGAATGGCGTGACGTGGCGCAAGTTCATCGCCATTTGTAAAATAGTGGTAGTGACCCAATTTTGATTTTTGTTGACCGGTCTCTTTTTGTGAAATTGACGACTATTCTCTGCAATTGAACTTTCGGAGAGGGTAATTGAACTCCGGCGAACTCCGGCTACTACAAGTGAACTCCGGCGACTGAATTGACGACTAAAATTGACGAAATTGATTTGATTGTGATTTTAATTTGGTTTATACATTGATTTGATTGGTAGCTCTCTTCTTTATTTCAATTTTCTAACACAACAATTTTTTGATTTTGACTTTGGATTTCAATTTTTTGATTTTGACTTTATTCTAATTTGACATTTTTGTTTGATTATTTTGACTTTGTTTCATTTTTGTTTGATCTTTGATTTGTTTTTTGATTGTTTAAGACTTAGTAATATATTTCATTCTATAAGACATATATAATTATTTATTTCATTTTTTATAAGTCTACCGCCATATTTGAAATGGCTGTCCGCCATTTGTCGCCATGCGCCACATGGCATGGCGGTAGGTCATTGCCATTTGCCATTGACAACCATGAAACCGACTGAATTTGAAACTGAAACTTTTCAGATGATTGGACTTTAACTAGTGAGGGGGTTTATAAAAAGTAGGGTGCTTTGTTTTTATGTCTATACTACGAAAATAAAGCGAATAAAGGATAATGTAAAATCAGATGATGAATAAGCAGCGTTTGATATGATTTCATTAGCCAGATAATGGGATGATGTGTGTTAAGTTTTGTTTAAGGGAAACGTTAGTGATAATGTGTGTATGTTTTGTTATATTGAATACTTATAGTGTATACACTAGATTCCCTACTGATCAATTAGCATGTCACCATGAACTAGGTCATGGTGATTATGATTGGAATGGTCATGCTTAACTCTCACCACTGCCCAATTACGGGATCAATGACCTTTCTTGGTATATGAACATTCTTGAGTGCATGAATAGAGTAGCAGACCTATTTTATATCCGATCGTTCTTAACACCATAATAACAGTTTATATAACAATCATATAAGAATAAGACTTGATAAAATCTAAAGGTGATAGACAAAAATGCAATACTTTAATGATTCTTGGTCTTTCGTTTTAGATTTATTAACTAAGTTTGTATTTTAGCACTTCAAAAATCCACTTATGATTTAAACCGGTCTTGCTCAAAATATACCAAGGAATCCCTAAGTTTTTGACTATGTAATCTGCTTTCAGCATTTTCATAGGTTCAAACTTAGACCATATGTAGAAAATGTTGTATGGTTATTAACAATGTATTTTAACCGTTGAACAGTTGTTTCATTGTTTAAGTACATCACGATGTCATTCATAGTGTTCCCATGACAAAAATCTATGATGTACTTTTACGATGATCGCATGGTGTTGTAATTAAACAATAGTTATGACATAGATAATTAATTACTTTGTATTCAGGTTCGCGAAGTCTTAATATCAAAGTTGTAATCACGTTCATTGGTGGAAAGACGATAGTTTATAATAAGGTTTATGATCATAAGCAGAAAGCAAATAAGTTTGCTCTAGTCTGAAAATTATTCCTCTTAAGGTGTTTTTAATTCAAATTTTTTTGAATAATTTAAGAAGAAGTGCGGTTTTTCTTAAGGAACATTTTCAAATAACATAATATAAATAATAATAAACATTGTAATTAGGATAGATAAAGGAAAGAAGTCACCGTAGATTATAACGAGTTTGGAATAAACTTGAAATTACAAGAGTACGACTCCGAGCGTACTCCAAGCTACTACAATTCTTCACTTGCTACTCTCTAATTAATTACTAATCTAATAATGCTAATTAATAACTAATCTAGAGAGAGAAAACTAGAGAGAGAAAGACCAATTGAAATTAATTAAAAGAAATGAAGATTGAGGTGTGTGTTGATTGTTGATAGAGTTGGATATATATATAATGCATGTTGCAGCCCATATTTGACTTGGTAAAACCGTAGTTGAAATCGCGAAAACAAAGCCGTATTTGGCATGCACATGGTATACGGCTTATACATAACCGTATACGGTTGGCACACTTAGCCGTATACGGCCGTGTGTGCCCGTATTTGCGGGGTCGTTGAGTCTTTTGTGTGGGATCGTAAGTTGTTTCTTCGTTTTCGCTCTAAATCTTCGTTATTCATCCGTTTTCGTTGATTCTTTTTGCATCGTCCTCGTAATTTCCTAACTAACAAAATAACACAAATAAATGTGATATTTGGATTGAAATGTTAATTATTTAATGAAAATGAGTGAGATATCATATGTAAAAATGTGTCTTTTTACGCGTTATCTAATAACAAAATATATGCATATGCGACCAACCATATCACCGTCTTGGAGATTTAGCATGTCGAACAAATGCATCTCCAGGGATGTGTGTAGTGGAAGGATCTGTAACCCTTTAGCCTGTAGGTCGGAAATAAAAATAATATTAATAATAATAAAGAATTTGAATAAAGATAAAATCCAACCATAAAAAAGTTGAAAAGGGCAACCACTATGGAGGAGGTAAATCGCGTTAACCACTGACAAGAGACATGGGTCGGGATTTGCACCCCAACCTTTGCTTAGTGCGGCATGTCCCCAACCGCTAAGCTGCCATGGTAAAATTACTTAACAAAGTGTTATTTAAGAATTTCAACTATTTAATATAAGATTTAACGGTTTAAAGTGAACGAGCCTCATGCCCCCGCACATACATATGTTGTAGATGATGTAGAATGTTGACACTTGATAACTAAACAATGCAATATGAAATTTGAGCGTTAAACATGTACGTATTAAAATGACTGATATAACATAAAACTAAAATTAGTTGGTGTAACAATTATCGAGTGACTTTGGCCCCAATGGTAGTATGGTACTACTAGCTCTCTCCTCACAAGTTGTTTGACTTGGCTGCCAGCTTTATTTTAAATGTAGTTTCACAATTTATGAGTTCAGTATTTTGGATGTACAGAAAAGTTTGTATATCAATTGATAGTTTAACACAACAACTATCATTGTAAGAGACCTTATTTTTTGTTTGCTAACATATATACTAGTAACCAATAATTTCCTTAAACATTTGAGGCCCTAAAACTTTTGGAGTTCCTGCGGTCGCACCACTTGCACACCCTCAAGGACGAACCTGCATACCATCAACGTGCTCGAGAAGTTGCAGTTAACTGCATTAAAGTCATAAAAAAGCATGATATATCTATTTCAGTGCAATATAACAATTACTCATGCTTCATGCTGAATTCTATTTGCAGGAAGCAATTTCCGTAGTTGTGATATATGTTTGTTTACAACTATACTGTTGGATTAATGTTTTGAGTCTGCATATTAAGTGTTATATAATTTTTTAACCTCAGTTTCACTTGTATTAGTTATTTTCTGGGTTTATTTCTTTTGTGATGATTGATGAACATTATTTTCTTTTAATTTTTATAGGGAGCAACACTTTTGGATCAGACAATATGCATAACACGATGGGGACAAGATTCAGACGAAACAGAGTATTGGAATGGAGCTTCATGGAACCGCGAAGACAGAAATAGTTCATATGTAATGCACTTTTTTTTCACTCTATTTTCTTTTACTACGAATGGGAAAAGTCACAACTTTCCTATTAACTACTGTATCACATTTTTTTTGTGACCAAGAAACCATCAGACTCTCTGTTTTCATGGTTTTATCACTTCCATGCCTTAAGATGAAAACCACACACTTACAATCGTATAACCATGTCCATTTGTCATTCGAATGAATTACCTTTTTATAGTTGATAAATTGAAACAACTACTTCGCTAATGAAGTAAAACATAAGTCATAGACTATTAGACAATTAGGTTTGTAGGATCAAAACTTCATTGAATAGAGATACGTATTTGGTGAGGTTGTGCAAATCTAGGTATGTGGTTATGAATGATGTTTGTAATATGCAACCTATATAAGTTCAGTAGTAGATATAATGGGCATTTTGGGGTTTCAAGGGTCTTGTAACCCAACTTAGAACTCTTGGAAGTCATCTTTTACTTATATTACAAATCGTTCAGGTCATTATAGACTATGCTGATGACTCCTTTGACTCCAATAGGCATCGTATCAAGAAAACCAATATGCTTATACGGCTGGAGAAGCAGTGACTGTGGCTCAAGACGTGGTGAAGACAATGTTAGCCAAAGGATATATTCTTGGCAAAGATGCCTTGGGAAAAGCCAAAGCGTTTGATGAGTCTCATCAAGTATCAGCCAGTGCAGCTGCCAAAGTTGCTGAATTGAGTGAAAGAATTGGGCTAACTGATAAGCTTTTCGCTGGAGTTGAAGCTGTTAGATCCGTAGACCAGAGTTACCGTATTTCAGATACTACCAAGTCAATCGTGTCGGCTACTGGGAGATCAGCTGCAGCTGCTGCAACAACTGTGGTAAACAGTAGCTACTTCTCAAAAGGCGCTCTTTGGATGTCTGATGCACTGAGTCGTGCTGCGAAAGCTGCTGCGGATCTGGGTAATAATGGTGTTAGCAAATGAAGTAATGGTATTTCACTTTTAGGTGTGTGGAAGTGATATATGCAAAATAAATAAAGCAAAAGACTAGAACACTTATTATATAAAGTTCTTAGAGAGAAGCTATGTTGATATATCATCATGTATTTGTGCATGCTTGGTGCTCGCTTGAAATTTAAAACAACGATCAGAAATAGGATACTCAATAAATTTTATGAATTAATTACAACTCTTTGAGAAAATTTATTATCTCATGACTTGGTATCAACATTATTAAGTAAGTATATAAATTTCCAAAATTATCATAGATTACTTTGGTACTGACTCTTGAGTTAGACGATTTGTCTCTTAACGAAATTTGCAACTTTTCATAATTGAGGCATATAAAGTGTAATTATTTCTAAAATAATTATTTTTTGATACTGTTGGGAGAAATAGTGTACTTCAGCAAAGATTTTCAAAACCGGTGTAACAAGGTCTTTTATACGTGCTGCGTAGAATGGTAACTGTGTTCCTAGAAACCGATTTCTCAAGAGTAAATAGTGAAACCGGACTTTTAAAAGTATATTATTATTCAGAAAGGGCTAGCGGCGCAGCTTGTTGCTCGTTTGCCTTCTACCTCTATGTAATGCTATTATGTTGATATCTAGCTTTCAAAAATGAGTTATCTTTTTTTTTGGGTAAAAGGGAATTTCCCGGGTAAAATATATTAATCACCCAAGCAAAGTATAATTGTAACTTTGTGAGGATAGAGTTGCTGTCTTGTCTTGTCATGTGAAATTGGGTTTACTAATGGGGTTTCATGCACATGTGAAACGATTTGTCTGCATCCATATCAAAGAATTTAAGCAACGCAGTCAAAATCAGTTCACCAAGAGTTATTAGGGATCCAATATATACATACTTCCTTTTACACCAAAATCATAGAGCATGATCTAAATGAACAAATGAAGCTTGGAAGGTGTAAATGGAAATATATCCGAGCATACTATCCTGGAACAAGTTATGTTTTATATACGATAAGTCGATTTTTGTGGTGTCATTGGTTGTTACTGGATAGTTAATCATTATCTCGAAACAGCACTTTAAAAATGACATCATGTAATATACATATATTACTTTTCCATCATCAAAGCAATAACTCTACAAGATGCAAGTTTATACTCATCGAGCGTAGTATGTTATACCTATCTCATTTTCTCAATTACTTGGTTTTGTCTTAGCAGTATGTGATGGTCATTAATTTAGAGGTTAAGGGTTCTAGTCTTGAAATAGACAATGTGTATATCATACGTGAATTATAAACGGGATATATCATAAAATTTTTGTTCTAAAAAGAGCAAACTACTTCACTTGAAAAAGTTATATTATACAAACACTGCACATTATTAATTATTTAATTATTAATCAATTAAAAAAACGAAGAAAAGGTGAACTCTAAAGCAATTAGAATTCAAAAAGCGCAATTCCGGATCAATGGTGCAAACTTTAATATGTTCCTTTGATACATAACAACATCAACTTCCTTTCCCCATTGCCAACCTTGACCCTCCGTCAATTCTCCGATCACCAATACAACAATTACACATCTCAAATTAATTATATTAACGGAATCGCATCAAATTAGGTCATCAATCTCTATTCGCAATGCGTTATAATAAATGTGTTTAAATTTGAACATATATATTATGGATAATAATTTATCGATCAGTGTACCGTTCAAAAACCTCACCGCTACAGAGGTTGAAATTATCAAATTCGAACAAGAAGCTAATCGACGAATCGAATCCCATAACTCGAATTTGTTTCCTAACGGAAATAACGCATCAAATTCTTTTTCATCATCTCCGTCGCAAGGACCGCCGGTGAAGAATTGTAGCTTGATTACGTTGATTTTGAGTTGTACTGTTGCTGCTGGTGTTCAATTCGGTTGGGCATTACAACTATCGCTTCTAACTCCTTACATTCAGGTTTATTTATTTATTTATATATTTGTATTTATATCTGTGTAGGAAGTGCTAGGTATTGAGTAGGTGTGACATTTATATACAAAAGAGCAAAATCCATATTATAAGTTCTCAAATAAGAAATTTGAACAAAGTCTCCAAAATAAACCGATCAAAATGCATTACATTACAAGGTTCTGACAAGAAATTCTCTTGCTCCTCGCAACTCCTTCCTTTTGCCACTCGATCACCTGTTGCATGGAAAGAAAATGCGGCTGAGCCAAAAGCCCAGTGTGTGGATACAAAATAAAGCATTACAACCGAAAGATATTTACGATGAGCATAGTAGTAAGGATTTATCGTGAGGTGGAACAATGAAAAAAAAGTCCAAAGGGATACGTCAAACCGAGCTTCCAAAACGAAATCAAACGGTACATCAACCTGAAGATCAAATGTACCCACAGGTGAATGAGGCGTTGGGCACTACCCCTCTATCCACAGTCAAACTCAAAAACAAAACTATGGTTAACCAATACGCCTCCTAAAAATCCCTTATTACACTACAAAGAGGAGATGCCGCAAACTAATCACACCGTCACAGAAAGTGTGATTTCATGGGTGCCATAATGAAGCCCCTATGGAACCCCCGTAGGTAGTAAATAGCTCGTATACCCAGAGCAGAATAAATGTTGCTAAACAAACAAATGACCTTTAACAATGAATAAATGTCGCTAAACAAACAAATAACCTTTAACAATGAAGTTCTAACACAAAGTACTAATTACGAAATCAAAGAGCATGAATTATAGGCCAATATCAAATTGCATATAATGTCATCGAAGTTAAGGCAATTTGATGAATTTATATCATGAGGTTGTTTATAATAAGTCAATAGGGATGCCAATAACGTACGGAGTCCAATAATAGTAGCAAAGAAATTTATGATTCATTTAATCCGAAGCAATAGCAAATACTAATTCATATCAAAGGAAAGATATTCACACAAATAACTGAGCCAAAGAAACTCTTACTAAAAGAGTTAGATATCCGTACAATTAACCAAATGACATCTTATAAATATCGTACACAATCAAATGAAACGAAATCTTATACACAATCCATACCTTATATGTCACAGTCAAAGTGTCTTACGCTAACAATATTCCCAACTTAATTTCCTTCTCACCAATCAATGTAATGCATACACTTAATATCAATCTTCATGTTATGAGTTATATGTAGTTTACTGAAGTTATGAGGATGCAATGGATTAGTTATTTCATGTAATCCTACTTATTACTTTAATCTGACTTTCTTATTAACTGAATTAGAAACCTCTAAATGCATCAACAACAATACACCAAAACCCAATAATAGCTCCAAATTTTGGGAAAAAAATGAAGCAAATCTTAGCCCTTGATTTTTTTATAAATAAATGTTTTTAACATTCATTTGTAATTTAAATTTTGAAATTATTTGTGATTTATAAAATTTATATATGATGAATCAAGGGTTGAGATTTGCTTCCCTCCTTCCCTAATTTTTTTGCTTCCCTCTTGATCCCCACCCTATATATATATATATATAGAGGGATGATCCAGAAGGAATGGGTAATCTTGGGGGAAGGGGGGAAACAAATCTGAGCCGTCCTTTAACAATTATTACAGTGAATGTTAATTAACATTCACCGTGATCAATGTTAACGGATAGTTCAGATTTGCTTCCCCACTTCCCCCAAGATTACCCTTCCCTATAGATCAACCCCTATATATATATTTGTATATACAGTATCAGGATCTAAAAAGAAGGAAGTTTTAGGAGAGAAGAGGGAAAAACGTATGTTTAAAACTATGATTAGTAAAAAGCAACTATGATTCAATAAAAAGTAAATATGATTTCAAACTGAATCAAAAAGTTATTTTACTGAATCAAAGAGTTAAAAAACTCTTCTCCACCAATTTTTCCTTCTCCCTTGAACGCATTCTTATATATACATATTTAAATATATATAGTTTTAACTTAATGTAGGGTACCGGAAAACAGTTTATTCTATACTGTAAATCCAGGAGTGAGATACATTAATACAATAAAGACATGTTTCATAATTTACCAATTTCCTAGTTACATCAAGTCAGACTTATCATGTGTCTATTTTAATGAGAAATATTTGATGAATTTTAAGATGCATTATAAAACAGTAAAATGCAAAGTGAGTTTACCTGAAAATAAATGCTAAGATGTTGAATCAAACTCTGGCAGCCACAAACCTATAGCCCCTGTCCCCAAATTTAAAGATATTTAATATATTCTTTAGGTTGTTTCTTTTAGATTTATTTTGACAGACACATCAATTTATATGCAAAGAAAACAACCAAATTGGCCCACCCACTCGTGAACGTGCCAGGGGTTTTGGAGTTCCAGTTTCTTCCCACGTGAGTTTGACCAAGTATGATGTATCAACTTAATTTATTATGAAGTCCACTTGACAACCCTTGGTCCATCCCAAAATTTATGTTAATTACATTGATTTAATATAATGTATTTGTTTTACTAAACATTATTTAACTTCTTGCTTCAAATTCTTGGCCCCCTAAAGAACCAATGTAGTTATTTATGTATCATTCTCTTAATAACTTTAAGTTTAGTATTACTATATAGATATCATCATTATATAGCTATTTTCTTTAAATAACATAGTTATCGATAAAATTCGGGTATTACAGTAGGTATATTCATGCTAATGCATATGTATGTTATTTACTTAAATGAAGTGGTTACTTATATAAAATACAATTAGTTGTATGAAATTTTGAGGATGAGGTTTTCAGGTGAGGGTATAAGAAGTTGACATGTATACTGATGAGTGTAGATTACGATACAATATAGTTACAGAAGCGAATACTAGCGCATTTACAGATGTAAAATGTTAGAACGATGTTCTAGTGATTTTTTTTTACCAAATGATGATATTAAACACACTTAGTTCTTGTCTCTGCTCGTCTTTCATGACGACGTTTGAGTGTTTGTGATTACTGTTATTTGAACACTTAGAATGTAAGTTTGAAAGTAAAGTCTAATTTACGTTGTATTAGATTGGGATTCTGCTAGTATATCTTGATGTGATAGTGGTTAGCCATTTGTTGTGGTAGATGGCTTTATCCATGTAGATATTCAGTACTCATGTTGGTATGTCTTTCTACTTTAATTTTTATTTATTCTGGTTTATTACTCATCGATTCCTATTTTGGTACAGACACTTGGAATAGGGCATGCATTCTCCTCATTTATCTGGCTCTGTGGTCCTATTACAGGTCTTGTGGTAAGTTAAGTATCTTTTCACTACCTGAATATCATTTTATAGCTCAAAAGTATGCTACTGGTTTGTAACATATGAATGATTGATGTGGGAAAAGTAGCACTTGCATACTTTGGTTTGCTGAATATCTAATTAGGTTATAACTCTCTTTGTCTCTGTAACACGTCGTTCCCCACCTCACGATTTTAAACTCTATTGTAATTTAGGTATAGCTCTTTCACATTCAGTAAAATAACTTATACCTTGCCTCTTTTAAGGATAGAAACATATATGTTGCACAAGATGCTTGCTCAAGATGTGTTGTAAAAAGAAGGAAGAGAGGGGAGAGTGAGGTCTCATAAATCGTTGAATGAATATATTTTTTTAACAATATACAATTAAATCTGATTTTTGGCTTAATGAGGAAAGATGCAGTATCATCTACATATATTGTTGTTGGGACAGCATGATAGTGGCATTAAACATTTGATCATTTGTTCCCCTTTAACATCATGTTGTGCGTTTTGGTATTTTTATTGCTTAATCACTTTGAACACTTGACAAGGAAATTTTGCTCTTCATCTAGTTATTTATGTGGGTAATATAGGAATATAGGGGCCCAAAAGTGTATAGTTTGTACATTCTTAGATATTCATGAGATTTTAATTACCCTACAGAAAGAGATGATTAAAAGCTGATTCACTCATTTTTAAAACAGTCTGACAACTCGAAAGTGGCGTTCTTTCTTGCCTTGGAGGGTGAAGTTCTGAACTAAGAAAACAAGCACTTCACTTGCATAATATTAAGGTTATATGTAATGATTCCTCCATCATGTCACCATAGTGACAATCCTGTGTCATTGGCACCTCTTTAGTACAACTCCTTTTTGCCTTAGGAAGCAAAGCTCTGATGTCATTTGTACCTTCCCAGACACCACAGCATTGGATATAACTTGTCCTAAAGAAATCCTATTTGATATTATAAATTATTGGTAGCTTTTTGATACTTTATATCAACCGCAGAACTTTCTAGAAAATTGGTTATGGAAGGCCAAATTAGAAACTGTGTAGAAATTGTAAATAGCGCAGCTACTTCACTGTACATGACTAGTTTCCTTCAAAGCAATAACATATGATTAACCTTGATTTTAGGTCTTGTACAAGTCATCAATCTTAAGAAATCTCCTATGTTGAGGTCTACATGGGAATCTTTTGTTCTGATCAATCAACAATTTCCCGATTTTCACCTTGAGGACAAGGTGAGTGCTTGGGCGGGGAGTAATGTTAGACCCCAGCGTTTTGGTAAAGTGTATAAGAGGCGACCGCTGAGAATTCAGGAATGAAAAAAGAAGCTGCGTTTAATTAAGTCAAAGAGTTAGTGTTTGAGTCAAGTTGAAAGTCTGTTTATTTATTTAATTGCTTTGGGTCCAAGAAAGTCAGTTATTTTCTGGATAAGTTAAATCGTATTTTTAGGAGTTAGTATTATTATAGGATAGGAAGTCTTGGTCCAGTTGAACTCTATGTCTATATATAGAGTTGTGTTTTATCTTTTATTTTAGGAAATAAATAAGTATTATAGTCATACGACTTTATGGGAGACCCCTGATCTCGAATTCAGGAAAACACAAACAGTAAATTCATAACATTATCGTCCTTTCTATAATATTATGAAAAGGACACACTAATCTACTAATTAAATGGATCATTTTCCTTGAGCATACATTTGTATGTCAACTCAATATCCGTTCTTTCTATATTTCTTTGATCCCTCTGGATTTCCATTGAATTTTTCCTATCAACATTTTGGACAACTTTATATGTGCAGCTGGTTTCCTTTCTTAACAAGTAGAGCTTGTTGTGAGGCATGTGGAAATTTAAAGGCAGCCTTTCTAGTTGCAGTGGTGAGTCAATTCAATAATTTCATGCATATATCTGCATGATAGTTGACACATATGTTATTTAATTTTGCTTAGACTTTCTAGATGGATACTATTCTTTTCAATAAGTATTTAGTATGAGGATTTTTGTTGGTGTTTTTTCAGATTTTTCTTACTTTTTGCACAATGGTGACACTCTACTTTGCGAAGGAGGTCCCATTAGCACCAAAGCAGCATCTCAGGTTATCAGATGTTGCTCCTCTTCTGGAGGAATCTCAGGATCAACAGCATGGTCCTGACCAATCAGAATCGAAACCTCGAAAAAATGCAGTTGATCACAAAGTGGGTAATATGCCTGAGAGTGTTTTTGAGTTGGATACCAGTGAGACGAATGCAGACTCAGCAGCTAAGGAAGATCTAGTAGAGATTTTTAGGGACAGTCCTGGAGCAGTCCTGGTCAACTTGTTGACTAGCTTACGGCATTTACCAATGGGAATGCATTCGGTGCTTATAGTAATGGCTCTCACATGGGTGAGTTTAATGGCTGCAAACTTCGTGGCTTTCTCAAAAAGATTTTTGGACTTGTATTTACTCCTACCTTTCACATGTGCAGTTGTCCTGGTTTCCTTTTTTCCTTTTTGATACAGATTGGATGGGTAGAGAAGTTTATCTTGGGATCCGAAAGGAACTGCTTTTGAAATCATAGCTTATGATGCAGGTGTCAGATAAGGTGCATTTGGTTTGCTATTAAATTCAGTAAGAACTCAAAATTGAGCACCAATAATCACATTTTCTAGATAATCGATACTGAAATCAAGTTCTCCTTTATGGATAATGTTAGAATCGTTGTAGAATTAGCCTATTAGGGTATTAGAGTCTTATTAGGGCCAAGCCCATTATCATTAACCTAGCTTAGTCTCCAAGCTCATTTTAATTTTAGTTTTGAAGAAGGTACCCGGAGAGTACCTAATCAGTTTTGAGAGCACCTAGGAGAGTGCATAATCAGCGAGGTTATTCGAATTAGGGTTTATTAGAGTGTGACTGTTACAGATTAAGAGCACCAGTTAGAGTGCGTTTTTGATCTGACCACCCAGTCACCCACATAATCGGACTCATAGTGTTGCAAATTGAAAACCCTGAATTTTTGACAGCCATCCTCCGCCGCACACACACACACATCACCCACGTGCCACCAACCGCCGCTGCTGGAATTCCACGTGCCGGCGCATGAACATTCTTGCCCGCCTTATTATCCGGTGATTCTTTCCAGGTTGCTTCATCTTCCTCTTCTGACCAGATCCCTAGTAATTTCTGGTCTGATTTGTGAATTTGAATCGTCGATCTTGTTAGTTTTGCAAATATTCAAGTTGATCCTTTGATTTAATCGGTGATTCTTTCCAGGTTGCTTCATCTTCCTATCCTGACCAAATATTCAAGTTGCTTCATCTTCCTATCCTGACCAGATCCCAGTCTTGTTACCGATTTCGTTCCTGATTTAATTTTTTTGGTTATTGATAGCGTTCGGTTCCGGTGAAACCATTTGATTTGATTAGTTGAGACCTCTTCCAACATTCTTTGTTTTAGGTTGCTTCGTTTTTGGATTTTTGGTTATTCAAATTAAGTTTTGGTTAGTTGAGACCTGTTTGTTCAGGTTACTTTGTTTCTATTTTGATTAGATCCCAAGTGAGATCTATATTGAGACCTGTTTTGTTCAGGTTGCTTCGTATTCTTATTTTTATTATATCCCAAGTGAGATCTATATTGAGACCTGTTTTGTTCAGGTGCTTTGTATTCTTATTTTTATTAGATCCCAAGTGAGATCTGTTGGGACCTGTTTAGTTCAGGTTGCTTCGTATTCTTGTTTTGATCCCCCTCAAGCTGGAGCTTAGGTTTTGCTCAAGATTTGAATTATTGCTACCAGGAAGATCTTGCTTAGGGGAACTTGGGTTAATTTTGGGTTATTTATATTTGTAACAAGCTGGGCATGATCAATATCAGTGTCCTGGGCGAGATGCCGCTCCGGACGCCGTCCGACGGCCTTCCCGACGGAGAACATAGATGGTGACCCCCCACTCCGTGTGATCTTAGGGTATTAGAGTCTTATTAGGGCCAAGCCCATTAGCATTATTAACCTAGCTTAGTCTCCAAGCTGAGCAACGCTTATATATACTCTTGTAACATTTATTATTAAGCTTAGAAAGTCAATTCAATGTAATCTTTCGTTCATTCCCGATTGTTCCCCAACTCCTGTTTACAAGTAACTAGTTAATCCTTTTGTAGGCACGAAGTAATATGTTATAATATGATGTGAAGTTAGGATTGTGCTTCCAAATGCTTTTGAGATTGTGTTCGCTGACTTACTTTTTATTTATCGCCATTTACCATTATTTCACGATGGTATACGTATCTCTTGGACAGGTGGTTCTCGGATTTAGTTCATTCCTCATTGAACCAATGTGTCAGTGGATAGGTTCAAAATTTGTGTGGGCAATAAGCAATTTTATTGTGTTTGCCTGCATGGCAGGCACTGCTATCATTACTTTAGTTTCTCTTGAAGAAACTCGAGGTAGTGACAATGCAGCAGGAGGAAACGAAACAATGAAGACAGCTTCCTTGGTTGTTTTTGCCGTTTTGGGCCTTCCTCTTGCTGTAAGTATGACCATATCACGAGTCCTTTTTCAACACTATGATTTGGTTTTTAACTTCTACAGTTGCACATTTTTATTTGTCATTCTGCCTTGCAAGCTTCTGAAATGTTTCTCTTTGTTGCAGATAACTTACAGTGTTCCCTTCTCTGTCACTGCAGATCTAACTGCTGATACAGGAAGTGGTCAGGGTATGTATTTAATCTGTAGATTCTATTATCTTATCTAATGATGAAAGCTTAATTTGCGTTTACGACATTTATCTTCCGTTCTTTTTCATTTTTTATTTTTTTCACTTCTTACAGGATTGGCAATTGGAGTTTTGAATCTGGCAATTGTAATCCCACAGGTAGTTATTTATGCTTAATTACAGATGCTAAATTAATATTAGCTTCATATGATAAGTTAGAGGCATCCACTCAAATGTCTTTATTCCTGTCGATATAACTTGTATGCACAATGAGATATTGACTTTGATGGAGGATGTTTAAATTGACCCCACAACTCAGCATCTCATAACTTGCACCAGAAACTCATGTTAGATCATTTGTCCTCAATGCTCCTCCCATTCTGGATAAGCAAAGATACACAGTTCCTTCTTTGTCTATTCCAAAATAGAAAGAACAACTTTTACTTTTTGAAATGGAGAATGTACTATGATGCGCCCATTTTACATACAGCCACAGGTAACCCACTATCGCAGCACTCTCACTTAATCTTGATCATTATTCAAGCTATATTTGGAAGTATCACTTGTTCACTAGAAATGTTTCCATTCTAGATATGCATACTTCATTTTTATTTTCTCATATCATCACATTATGTTGTCCTTTTGTCGTGAAAACGGGCAGTACCAGTTTCTTGGTGTAAGATATTTGAGAATTATCATGATTTGATCAAAACTATTACTTTGGGTAAGGAAATCAAAGCTATAAATGGCTATATGAATCGGAGGTATTTATTTCACCCTTTGAGTGTCATCTCTGCTTTAGTTGAAGAATTATTGTGCATAATTGTTTGAAAGACACCACCTCTACCCTGATGATGAATGTCTAGTTCAAAGTGTAAACATTTTTGCTTTAACTTTTGGCATTTGTAATCTGCAGATGATTGTGTCACTTGGTGCGGGTCCATGGGATGCATTATTTGGTGGAGGAAACGTACCAGCATTTATTCTTGCTTCTTTAAGTGCCCTTGCTGCTTGCATTTTTGCAACTCTAAAGCTTCCAACTCCAAGCAATTCCTACAAGCCAATAGGTTTCCATATCGGATGACAACCATCCCTCCCTCTGTAAGATAACCCTACCTACTTGTACATATCACTCTGGCACCACCGAATGGTACTAGTCCCATGAAACTCCTACACATGGTTTTGCCAATTATTAGCCTACAATATGATGTTCAAGTTCGTTCTTTTTTGTACAGTATCACTTATACCCGAGTATAGTTATAGCTTTAGGATAACCAGTTATGTCTGTTAGTGGACCGTTTATTTTCTCAATATCTAAATTTAACCCATCCATGTATCTTCGTTGTTTCCTTGTATAAGTAGTTATCCATTTTGAACTCTCTTTCTATATATTAGGTTTTTCATTAACCCTAAGGCCCCTTGGTTCGTAGAATTCGTAGAAATTTGATGAATTGGAATCCAAGTTCCATTTAATATCATGTTTGGATGGCAGAATGGAATTTAGATTCTATTACATTGTGTTTGTTTTGCAGAATTACAAGAAATTTGAATCTTTTGAATTCAATCAGATAAAAAAGAATTCATCTCTTAGCATTTTAGATAAAGGAATTGGAATCCTTCTCCGCTAAAACCTTTGTACTTGAGCTTGATATCTCTTTAGAGAGTGCCACGTTTGCCAATTTGAGATTACTAATTTCGTGAGATATACACAAACGCTTGGAATCATTTAATTTGGAGCTTTATTGCTCGAAAAATTGAAATTATGGAATATATATATATTGATAAGTTAAACATGTGAATAAAGGTGATTTTAAATAAAAACACATATAAGGGTTCATTTTTTATTTTTATTTAAACTTAAAGTGTGTAAATTGGGGGAAAGTAAGAATTGAAGATTTTAAAGGTGGAATTTAACTCCGAAAAATGGACAAACTGTCTTTGACTTTGACTGTTGGTCAACGCGTTGATCTGTGTTGGTTGGGACAACTAGCTTATTGGTCAATTGCCTCCCCTTTGAAATTAGCTAAGCAAGAACGCAAAAAAACCTTCTCACAAGCAAGAAGGAAGGCTTTTAAGATGGTAAGCCCCTATTGAGTAAGATTGCTCGCTAGTTATTCAATCCTTCAATCCAACCATCGGACATAAGTTAGCTAGTGCACTTTGAGAGTCACTATTTGGAGTTGAGTTGTATAGTTTCGCATTTGTATGGCTTGGCCTTTTTATGGAAAATATTAGATATTGGGGCACAGACTGTTTTCTTCTATATTTTACGAGAAAAAGAATTGATAGATGACCTATTCAAAGCTGCCACTAGTATGATTCATCCTGGGGAGAAATCGAGCTTCAAGAAATAGTGAATGATCTTGTCAATAAACAAATGTATTACATCGTAGGAACTTTCCCGACCTTTCTGTCAAATGTTTTACATATTAGTAATAGATAAGTTTGTATTAGAATTAAATGTCATATATTTATTAGTTTATGTTTATGATTATAGATTAATAAGATTTTAACACATGTAGGGTATGTTAATAATTTTAAATATTAAAAATTAAAACCTCTTAGTAATTTTAGGGGTAAAATAATTGATAGTATTTTAGAAAAAAAATACTTAAATACTTTATATATCGTATATCAGTAATAGATATAGGAAATGAAGACAAAATAGGAACATCTATCTAATCTAATTATATAGGATTTGCGTTGCTTTTGCAATGATTTAAAAGAACACCCTCTCTCATTTTGATCCTTGTTATTTACTTTGACATGTGGAATTGATTCTCTTTATTGAAAAAATGCATGATTGGGTAAGAGGCTTTTAGACTTTTTGATACTTTACTAAGTTAATATAGAAAAGAAAAAATAAGAATACAAGTTAATTAAAAAGGGGTCGAAACTATCCAATCATTACACCTTGTAGAAAAATAACAAAGTAAAATATAAAGTTTATAACTGAAAAAATGTGTAGAACCTCTTGTGTCAGTAGATTTAGTACGTCCCATATTAAATCAAGGGGTGGTGTAAAAAAGGGAAAAAGAAATGAATACAATGAACCAAATATCGAAATCCAAATCTGAAAAGCATCTAAAGAAGTGATGGAGATAGAAGGCAAGTAGTAGAAAGCTTCCAAAATGGACAGAGTTAGTGATGGGCCTACATCTAAATAAAAAACAAAAATTAAAAGTTATTTAAAATTCCACGTTGCAGATATCAAGTGGTTCACAAAGAAGAAAACACTGACGTCAACCAACGATGCTCACATGGGAATCAGTTTTCCATTCATTTATTTCTTTGAATTTAAATTCACAATTCTTTTGCGTAGCATTTTTGTAACAGAAGTTTATTCTACTATTAGTCTATTACCATTTGTTCTTTTATAATTATTGATCTTGTATTTCACATTTTTAAAACGACAATTTAGATATTAAGATGTGATGGTTCTCGTTAGCTGCATCAAGGAAATGAAATAAGCAACGGTTAATAAATTAAATCTATAAAACAGACCTCGGAAGTTAAAAATATGGTTAAGCAGATATAATATATCAAACTAACTCGTTATACTTAATAGTGTATAAGGAATTATTTAAATTTTCATTTAGAGTATTAAACTTATTATTCATTATAATCGATCGTATGTAGTTAATAGTATTTTTAGAAGTATGACATCTATATAACATGTCATGTGAAATAGCTATAAATTTTCATTTCATCAAAATGCATACAATAGAAGTAAATTGCAAGTTTATTGCAGACAATAAATACCAAAATAGTGCAATATAAAATATGAATGTTAGATATTAGTTCAATATTTTGAGACGCTTAAATAAATGGGTATACAGATGAGGTTTTCTCTGTTCATATGTTCATATTACCTGGAAAGAGAGTATTTTTACCCGGATGATAGCGATCTAACCGTCCAGTGACCGTTTCTGACCCTTTCCCTTGTCACCCCAAGATGCGCAGCTAGTGGCGTTTGAACCTGAGACCTTTTGTGAAAATATCAGGATGTCAACCACTATGCCACCTTCAAGACACGTAAGTCTTAAATATAAAAACAATTAACCTTGACAAAGAAGGAATTCTTGAGTAACATCTAGCTAGCATCTAGAAAAGAAGAGGAACATGGGCCTGCGAGAGTTGTAGGTAAATTTGGGGTGGAAACTTGTTCAAACTAGCTTGAATCGCCACTAAAATTGCGGGGATAAAGGACTGCACCCCTTGTGGGGTCAAGGGCAGTGCCTCTTGCGGGGGTCTAGGGGACTGGGGCTGAGTCCCCTAGTTGGCGTCCTTTTTGGTGGGGTTCTAGGGGCAGTGACCCCAGTGGGGTTTGAGGCAACGCCGCAATTCGTATTGAATTTATTATACAATGACCCTAGTAGCCATTTTTCGGCTAAAAAGAACATACATGATGTCTATTTGTGAACTGAAAGTCCCCTTTGAACGGATCCAAACGAGATTGTAATGTGTATTAGAGTGCGGAATCCTTTAATACACCAAACGACAATTAAACAAGTGTAATAATAGTGTTTTCAATGTATATTTGTATATATTTGAACCTAGCACAGTATATTCGAATATATCAGTTTCAAAAGCGTACAAATGAAGTGTTACATGTTAGTATTTATACTCAGCTAAGTTCGTACGAACTTACCATGTTCGTACGAACATCCTAGGTTCGTACGAACATGTAGGTTCGTACAAACTTACCTAATACAATCAAAAAGCTTAAGTTAATAACAAATACATTTATTAACTACAAAACTAATTACAAAAACTAACTATTACAAAATAAGAGTTGTTGTCACAAAACATGCACCAACAGACTCCCCCTTGACAATAGCTCTATCTGTCTTTAGTCTTCTGGCTCTGTCGAATCTTGATTCTCGATCAACTCTGTCGACTCTCAGCCCATAAGCTCTTTTCCACGCACACTTTCACGACCTTCTGATATCTTCGTCCTTCATGCCTCCAACTGTCTCTATACAAGATCTTGTTTGCATGAAGCTTCATCAGGTCATCCTTCGACAAGTTTACCATATGTAAACTGTCATACACTCTCAGCAGCACATTTTCATCAGCATTTTCCATTACAGCTTCAGCTGACTTGCTGTCAACGTACCACCACTTGAGATTTGAAAGAACGTTCTGTGGCATTTTCTTCAAAGGAATCCTCTTCAAGCACTTGACCGGTCTGTAGACCATCTTCATCCACGGCTTGTTAGTAATTGGGTCAATCCTGGTCAGATCAGGTACTCTCCTGCCTTCTGAGGTTTTAGATCAACAAACTAATTCGATCTTCCTTCACGCTTAACAATCCTCTCTAAAGTCTGAGCGTAAGGATCATTTCCGATATTCACCAAGTCTAGCCAGGCTAGTTCCTTCAATTCTATCTTCGGCAACGTGCTAAAGACCTTCGGTTTTTTCCTGAGATACTGAATCCCATTATATCTCTTATTTATGAACAGTTTAAGCTCACTATCATAAAACCAACTGATGATGCCCTTATTCAGCCCGCCCGATCTTCTGACCCTGATATCACACTTATACTTAATTTCTGGTTCCTTTTCTATTTTCCTGAACCACAGCTTCTTCAACTCTTCACGAGTTGGTTCAATCTCTTCTGAATCGGATTCAACTTCAGGAGCTACTTCATCCTCTAAGTTAATCACTTTTTTGGCTCCAGCTTCATCTTCTATGAACATTTCAGTAATAGGTTGCTTATCAACAACGAATTCGTCAACATCAGCATCAGCATCAGGTAAGACCTCTTAGCTGATTTCCAATCAGCAACCTCCTTACTGAGGATCTCCCCTTCCTCTAACTCTGACCATTCACTATCCGGATCATCCAAACCAAGCAATGCATCGATAGTTTCAGTCTCAGCTAGATTCACTGGAGACTGTTTAGTTCCCCTCCCACCAGCACCTTGACCAGACTCCCCCTGAGCCTTTGCTGCACCTTGCTCTCTAGATGAAGAGCTAGGCAACTCACCTTCTTTGGGTGCGCTCGGATCATCGTCACGGTCATTATCAGCTTTAAATCTCAGCTCATCTTCCCTGCACCCTGGCATTTGACTCCCATGACGAACTGGCGCTTCAAGCGATAGAGAGTGATCTCATTCAGCCTTACTTGCTCCTCCAGTTTATCGTTACGCTTGATCAATTTGTCATTCAAATCAGCTAAGACCTGAATACGACGTTCATGACTATCAACAAGATGAGTTAGAGACGTAACTATATTGGTTAAGTTTGTGATCCGGCCCTGAAGAAATTCAAACTTTTCTGGATCAGATAAACTAGCAGCCGGGTCGGATGTAGTCTAGGTGGGTTGAGTTGTAGGTGGAGCAGTTGTTGGAGTAACTGATGGTAGAGTTGGTGGAGTTGTAAAAAACTAACCGGTGGCAAAACAGTAGAAGCCGTTTGAAGATATGCAGTTTGTGGTGAAGGATGCAGCTCATCCTCACTATTACGTTGAGTCACTGCTGCAGTCGAAGTTGGTGGAGTTGTAATAGGTGGTGGTGGTACAGTGAGTGGAGCGACGTGTGGTGGTGTATAAGTTATGATTTAAGGAGGTACACCACCCTCTCCAATAACCACGCCAGTTGGACGTTGGCGCTTACGAGCTCGCACCATGTATTGTTCGTCCTCAGACTCGTCATCTAGGCCCCCAGGAACATAGTCATCGTCTTCCTAGACCTTTCTTTTCCATTCTCCTTCTCCCTGGCGGCCTCGGGGTCAAGTAACACACCCCTAGATCCATGGAATCCGATCACAGGTCGGTCCTCATCATCATCGTCATCACCATCATCATTATCATCATCATCATCGGCATCAGTCTCAGTTGCCTCAGAATCTTGAGCGGCATCCTTATTAGCTTCATCAGCAGGCGGAGTCTCTGCTGCATCATCGACAAGATATGTGTCAATCTCCCGAAGAAGTTCATTATAATCAGGCCCTCTACTAGCGGCCGCAGCACTCGAACTTGCTCCGCCCTGCAGAACATCTTGAACCAAATCATCAGCAACATTAGCGTCAACACGCTCTCCCTTAGCAGGGTGCTCTATTTGGTGAAGGATTTCTTCAACTATCTCCTGCTGTGGCTTAACAGCAGCCACATCTTCTTGCACTTGGGCCGGCCCTGGTTCTGGAAGCTGAACCTCAGCAGCTGCCTGGGGCGGGAGCATATCCAACCAGCCATCATTTGGTGGTGCCTGATAAGCAGCATCAATGATTGCCCCAAACAATGGCATGAGCTGAGGCCTATCAGCAACAGCTCGACGGCTGTTGTGACTAAGACAATGGCCGAAGATCTTCTTATCAACCGACATCAAGTGAACAACAGGATCCACTTCCGAAAGATTCGGAATCAGTGCATTAATCACCATCATGACAAAGCGGGGGTATAAGATAAAACGATTTTTCATGCTCCTTTGATTTGTTGAACCATCTCATCGAAGAAAAACTGAGAAAAACAGTAGGGTTTGTTGTATACAAGAGAAATCATCCCTGACTGCATCTTGTGGTTCATAGTATCGAATCCTGCCTTCTTCGGCCCGAAAGATACCAGCTGAATATGCATGAGATAACGCCACTGGCCATACACCAAACTCTTGGTGTATTAGGTGTGGGTAACATCCCCAACATAGCCCATGCGCTGGAAGCATCTCAAGAGGAAATGTTGTTGGGCCACCTTCCTGAACTTCAGTGCCCAACTGCAAAACCTGCCTCATAAACTCGGCAGAAAACTGAATATTAACTCCATTGACGGTAGCCCTAATCACCGGTGGCTGAGGCTCACAATCATGAATAGCCGTCGCCTAGAATTGGCTGAGGTATCGAAGCCTCAAAGTAGGCGAGTGAGTTAGAGCAAAGAACACTCGCGAGCCCATAAGGAAATCCAGCATGACTCAAAATGGTTCGGTGGCCGGATTGGCAAGATCAAAAGAAATTGCCACGTTGTGCTTGTTGAAAAATTCACGCACTGGATCAGCCATTTCTGCAAAGATAAACACAAGACACACCAAAAATATATAATAATAATGTTAGTTATCAGACATAATTAATTTAGAGTCCTACAATGAAGAATCTACAATTAAAACAAGTCAAAAATCATCATTATAAAAAAATTCAAAGTTCGAACACGGGTAGGTTCGTACAAACTTACTGTTTGACTAGGTCAAACTTAAGTTTGTACGAACTTACATTTGGCTAGGTTCGTACGAACATGTAAGTTCGAACAGTAGCCACCCTTTTCAATTTCAATTTTTTTTTGCAAAATAAACATGATCAGGAACTTGAACTAGGTGCGGTTAGGTGCATACAACATCAAAGAACAAGAAACAACAATTTTTAACCATAAACACACGTCTAATTTTGATTTTAAGTTCGTTTTTGCAAAAACCCAAATAAAATCCGATTGTTACATGTTTTAATGGTTCAAATGATGTAAATGTTACTTACTTAGATGTGGAATGTGATTGTGATGATGTTTAACGGATTAAAAGTTCTTATAACAATCCAAATTTTGATTTTGGAATTGAAAATATCAAACCGTGACTAGGTTCGAAGGGATGTTCGAATGAGCTGGGTATGTTCGTATGAAGTTAGGGTTCAAATGTGTGGAAATGTCAATGGTTTGACTAATTTTGACCCTTTTATACCCCAAGTCTAGGTTCGTAAGAACTTAGACTTCGAACATACCGTCTAAGTTCGTACGGACTTAGACTAACTAAACCCAAAACTTAACATTTTTTCAAAATAAAAACTTTAGCGAGACCCTAAATACATAAACAATTAAAGGAGCAGAGTTTGAGCAATTAAATGAACAAAATGTAAATATTTCCCATAAACGAAGAAATTTTATTTATTTATTTATTTCACAACTTGAAAAATAACAAAAATAAAATAAAATGCGAATATGAAATTGTTCATATTTTGAAACGTACAATCTTTATGAGAGTGTCACTGATACAAAGATTGAATTAGCCATGACGAGAACAATACACAGTTAGGAATTTTCATTTATTCCTTTGTTATTATTGTTGTAAATGAAAGATCACTACGATTATCTGTATTGTTGTCCACTTAAACATTTGACATGCTGAATTTTCAAGTACAAGTTTGATTATTTTCACGATTTCCTATGTATCCCACATTTGATATACCCTTAGAATCTAGAAGGTCAAGAATAACATGTATCGAATATTTTTCATTTTTACGTCATCTTTAAAGTCAAGTCATTTTGTTTTAACAGCAATGTACATAGGTATTCAAGTACAATCTAATTCCTTAGAATTAAGACTTAAGTCGTACATCAAAATAAAGATTTCACAGAAAAATCGTATTTATTTAATATAGTTTAAGTACTTGAAAATCATTTTACCTAATGCCTACCTATACATCGTGAAGTGAAGCTATTAAATACTTAGCATTTTAAGTACATTTGCTGTTTATGTTCTACATCTAAAAGCCACACATATAAAATGTTCTAGGCATGGGTAATGATTTCATCATTTCTTTGCAATTAAGACAGTGACCCTCAATTTTTTTGTTATTTTTGCAAAGATAAAAGAAAATGAAATAAACTCAGAAGTAGAAATATACAAGTTCTTTGCGGGAAAAATTTATTCAGTGTTTTTCTGCACAGTCACGAATGAAATGATGTCTAATGTCAATATGTTTCGTCTTACTGTGCTTTACCTAATTATTAGTTATAGACATGGTCGATTGGTTATCAATCATAATAGGGGTATTTGTGAAGTTCAAACCATAATCACGCAGCTGTTGTTGTATCCACAAGACTTGTGAACAACAACTACCTGCTGCTACATACTCAGCCTCACAGGTTGAGATAGCGAATGAGGTTTGCTTCTTGCTCTGCCATGAGACAATGCGGCCACCTAGTAACTGACAACCACCCGTGGTTGATTTCCTGTTCAAGTTGCAACCGCCATAATCTGAGTCGGTATAGGCAACAAAGTCAAAATTGCCTCCAGAGGGATACCAAAGACTTAACTTCGGTTTTCCCTTTAGTTATTGCAATATTCTCTTTGCTACCTTCATGTGTGACTCTTTAGGATTCGATTGAAAACGAGCACACAAGCAGACTGCAAACATTATGTTTGGCCTGGAAGCAGTCAAAATACATGAGAGAACCGATAATGGCCCGATATTGAGTCGGATCCACGTCTTCAGTACTCTCTGTATCTAGTCCGAGATTATGATTCAGTTGAATCGGAGTGCCATAAGACGAACTATCTTTCATATTGAAACGAGTAAGCATTTCATGCACATATTTCGTCTGATGAATGAAGAATCCCTCCTTCTTTTGATCAACTTGTAATCCTAAGAAGAAGTTTAATTCACCGATGGCACTCATCTCAAATCGCCGCTTCATCACTTGTTCAAAATTTCTGCACATATTCACGTCGGATGAACCAAAGATGATATCATCGACGTAGACTTGTACAAGTAGGAAATCATCCTTTTTCCACTTGATGAACAACGTACTATCTATCTGTCCTCGCTTGAACCCATTGTCCAATAAATAGGTAGATAGAGTTTCATACCAAGCTCTTGGTGCTTGATGTAGTCCATACAGAGCCTTGTCCAATTTATAGACTCGGTTTGGATGGTCTGGATCACTGAACCCTGGTGCTTGTTGGACAAAAACTAGTTCCTGAACTTTACCATAAAGAAAGACACTCTTAACGTTGAGTTGATAGACTTTTATTCTTTTATGTGCAACATATGCTAGAAACAATCGAATTGCTTCTAGCCTTGCGACGGGTGCGAACACCTCTGTATAGTCAATCCCTTCCTGTTGGTTAAATCCCTGAACTACTAGCCTCGCCTTGTTTCAAATAACAATTCCCTTATCATCACGTTTGCACTTAAACACCCATTTGGTGCCTATTGCATATTCTCCCTTGGGTAGATCAACTAGCTCCCAAACTTTGAGCTTCTTGAATTGTGCAAGCTCCTCTTGCAGAGCTTCCACCCAGGAGTTATCCTTGAGAGCCATTTGAACATTTTTTGGCTCAATTTGAGATATAAAACAGTTGTACAGGCACTTATGCATGATCCCAGTGTCTTGGATCGATACATATAGACTGTTGCTGTCAGAGATCTCTCTATGAGTCTTAACTCTAGAACTCGGATCACCAATGATATTATCAATTGGATGATACTTGTTCACACGAGTCAAGATCGTAGTATCAACCGGTAGGTTAGATCCTAGGTTTGATCCAATCTCCCCCTCAGGTGGTACTTCTTCTTCAGTAATTTCTTGCATAGAGTCTGTAACCTCAAATGGAGACGGGATATTGATTGAAATGGGATATAAGACTACAGTTGATTCATCAATCACTGCTTTGCCTTTATCATTTGAATTTTCTGAACATGGAACACTAGATCTTGGTGCGAATACATTATCCTCACCATCATCTAGTATAACATGTTCTAATCCTAAAGTATCAACTTCACTTAGGATCGGAAGATTAAATGATTTGAAAACAGCGTCATAATCAAATAACCACTAGGGTCTTGTTTGTATAGCTGGAGTATAAGATGTAACTTGTATGTTGTACACAATCTCAACTCTTCTAGCTGTCTTATTAAAGACCCTTTTGTTTGGAGATCCGGCTTCATAACCTAGGAAAAATCCTTCGTTAGCCTTTTCACCAAATTTTTCTTGATTTTTGGTCTTTAATAGTGTACAATGAACACCAAAGGGTTCAAGACCAGTAAGGTTTGCTTTTTGACCGTTTAGAAGCTCATAACACATTTTGTTATGCCTTTTCACGGTTAAAACCCTATTAAGTACATGACAAGCTGCATTCGCTGCTTCTCCCCAGAAAATGACAGGAAGCTTTGAATCAGCCAGCATTGTTCTTGCTGCTTCAATTAAAGTTTAATTCTTCCTTTCAGCGACTCCATTTTGTTGTGGCTCATAGGGTGCACTAAACTGATGTTGAATTCCTTTGCTTAAGCAAAAGACATTCAACACCGAGTTTTTGAACTCTAAGGCATTGTCGCTTCTAATTTTCTTGACTCCTCGACCATATTGATGTTCAATTTGGGTAAAGAATGTCATCAGCATTTCAGCTGTCTCATCCTTTGATCCCAAAAAGAATACCCATGTGAAACGTGAGAAGTCATCAGTGACAACTAAGCAGTAATGTTTACCGCCTATACTCCTTGCATTCACAGGACCGAACAGATCCATGTGAAAAAGGTCAAAAGCTGAGGCAATGGAAAATTTGAGATTTTGACTTATGAGGTTTCTTGTGTTGTTTTCCTTTCTGACACGGCACACATTTGTCCTCTAGTCCAAACCTCTGCACTGATACACCTAGCACTAGTCCTTTTCTGACTATATAATTCATCTTTCTAAAGTGCAAGTGTGCCATTTTCCTATGCCACAACTGTGAGTCAGTTTCAGATGCTTTGGATATTAGACATGTCCATCACATAAGTGTCATTCTTCCTAGGAGCCCTCATGACTATCCATTCTTCTGGAATGACAAATCCTGGTTTTAATATGAGTGCTTCTCTATCTGTGAAATGGACAGGATGTCCTTTGTCACAAATCTGAGATACACTCATAAGATTGTGCTTTAGCTCCTCAACATAGTTGACTTGCGCTAGCATTATCTTCCCATTGGTTACATTGCCTAATCCTGTGATTTGGCCACCCTTTGCTCCTGCGAAGTTTACATATCCTCCCTTCTTGTATATGAAATCCACAAGAAGCTGCTTTTCGCCTGTCATGTGTATGGAGCAACCACTATCTACATACCACCAGTTTGTAGCACGTTTGATTAACTCCTGCACATTAATGGAAAACAATTAGTTAGAAAGGGGGACCCAAGCCACGACGGTCTTGGGTCGGCCATTCTCATCAACGAATGTAAACTCCTTTAAGTATCCATTACTCTTATCAATAGAGCTAGATGCTTTGGGAGTCGCACTCGTTGAAGCATGGGAGGAACTGCCGCTAGGCTTTCGCTCGGGAGACTTTTGGAAAAGTCTCGGATTAACAGGTCTAGGGTTTGAAGTAGAACTAGCCCTAGATGGATAGTTATAATTTGAATTATTATAATTCCTATTATTACTATTCGGGTTAGTAAATCTACTATTGGGAGTTTGAAATCTCTGTGGAGTCTTTGACCTGGATGACTGTCCATGAGAGCTTCCTGCAACAGGAGTAGTGCTCCTAGTACCGTCAATGGTCGTGAACTTCACAATTTTCTGTGAAGGTTGTGTTCTTTGAGAACTTCAAGTTCTTTTAAATCCCAAGCACTAAACACCGCAATTAGAACAAGAATAAAGAATAAAAAAAGATAACAATTTTTACCCTTTGAAATTCTTATTCGATAAATAAGAATTAAAGTGATTATTAGAAAAAATAAAAAAATAGAAAAAGAAGGGCTTGAACCTTGAGTGAGGCCCTCCCCCCCTATAAAATGCGAAAAGGCAATTGTTACTACTGTACCAAGACATCATTTCTCCCAGATGTCCCTGCATTATTGCTGGACAATCTCTGTTATATATTAGTCGTCTCAGGAGACTTTTTCATTTTCGGAGACGAAACAGATTTCACAGGTGATTGGTCTTTCTTCACCTGTGACTTTCCACTTTTTCCCTTGATTGGACAAATACTTGCAACATGCCTGTTGGTGCACGTTTTGTGACAACAACTCTTATTTTGTAATAGTTAGTTTTGTGATTAGTTTTATAGTTAATTTGTAGTTTGTTTAATTAACTTAGCCTTTTTGTAAGTTGTATTGTAAGTTCGTACGAACCTAGGACCAGCTAAGTTCGTACGAACTTGCTGGGTATAAATACCAACTTGTAATGTTTTATTTGTATGCTTTTGGAAACTGATATATTCGAATATACTGTGCTATTTTTAATCTATATGAACCTACATTATAAACACTTACAATTACTTGTTTTATTGTTGTTTATTGTGTATTATACCATTCCGCAAACTAATACACATTGTAATCCCATTTGGATCCGTTCAAAGGGACTTTCAATTGGTATCAGAGCTTTAACAAGTCTTTGTTGGGTTTGGGATTGCTTAAAACACAAAGAAAACAAGATTTAGAGTGTTTTGGAAGATAAAAGTTGTACGTTCGGCTTCCTTGAGTGTTTGTGAGTCATATTCCTTAAGTATCGTTCGATTTCAACGGTTGAATCTTTCTAGATCTGAGTTTTTGCTCAGATTTGAGTTTGAACAGCAAGTTCGTACGTTTCAGAAAGTGTCGTACGAACCTACCCAAAATAGCCTTCGAACCTAGCCAGCTGTAAGTTCGTACGAACCTACAGCTACGAACCTACCTAAGTTCGAACGTTTGAAAATTTGAAAAGTTTGACCTGAAGTTTGACTTATTCGAACCTCGATAGTCTTCGAACCTGTAAGTTCGAATTAATCTAAGTTCGTACGAACCTAGTGTTGTTTGACCTCAGTTGACTTTTCAGTTTGACTTTGTTTGACTTTTTCTCAGGATGTCGAATCTCAATAAAATGTTAGAAATGGATCACGAGGTAGGTAAGTCAGCCTCACCACCTAAGCTCCTCAAAGGAGAGGACTACTTTTGTTGGAGAGATCGGTTTGAATCATTTGCGAGATTTCATGATATCCGCATGTGGATATGCATTAAGGATGGGTATGATTTACCTACTTATGAATTTGAAGGGAAGACGAAGTTTTGTACATATTCTGCCATGAAGGATGAAGACAAAAAGATGTACGAGGCTGAGAATAAGGCCTTGACAGCCATTAATATGTGTCTCCCTCAGGAGATCAAACATACTTTTAAACGTTACCAATTCTCGAAAGAGCTTTGGGAAGCGTTAGAAAAGAGGTTCGATGGGAACGGCAAGATCAAGGAGAGTAGAGCAGACTTGTTGACTAAACAGTTCTATGTTTTCAAGTGTATGAAGGGAGAGTCATTAGAGGAGATTATCACAAGATACTACCATCTGATGACTGAACTGGATAACAGTGGACTTTCATTCACTGAAACTGTTAGATGTAATAAACTTCTCGAAGCATTACCATCGAAGTGGGACATCTATACTTTGATGATCAAGGAGAGTGCTGATTACAAGACTCTGACTCTTGATGACGTGATAGGAAAGCTGCGTGTTTATGATTTGAACATGCAGCGGAAAGAGACAGGATCCGATCAGGTTCAGGATCCTAGTGTTTACCATGGTAAACGATCTGATTCCGCTGTTTCTACCAGTATTGGTGGAGTTGTAGCTTTCTATACAAGCGAGGCTGAAACAGACTCGACTATCAAAAATTCGGGTAGCAATGTCTGCTATATTGCCTCATCCGAGGACTCAGGAATTGATAGGAGACCAAAATCTGGGACAACAAGTGGTCTCAAATCGATGTCTATGAGTGTCAAATCAGCTGAAGGTGAAGTTTCCCTGCTTGCATCCTTTATTACAACAACTAAAAACTTTATTAAGGGCAAGGTCACAGATCCTATTTTGATTAATGAGGATTATGACCAGTTAGATCCTGAAGATTTAGAAGAAATGGATCTTCAGTGGCAAATGGTCATGATAACCAGGCAGGCTCAGCGGTTCATGAACCGTACTGGAAGAAAGTTCATTGGCGGTAAAGTTGGATTTGATAAATCTAAAGTAAAGTGTTATAACTGTGATAGTCTTGGGCACTTTGCTCGAGAATGTCAGAGACCTAAAAGAGATTCAGCTACAGGTCAAAACGGGCCGAGAAACTTTAATCAAGGCTCCTCTAGTAACAATCAGAACTCAGGAAGTCTTCAGACTTCAAGAGCTCTGGTAGTTCAATCACAGGAAGGAGCATATGATTGGAGCTCAAAATCTGAAGAACCGCAAGCGTTTATGGCCTCTATTACTGACGAAAAAGAGGAAAGCACTGCGGGGTCTGATTCAGAGAAGGAAGTAACTACTGAGATGGAGATTAATGTACCTGCTGATGAAGAAAGAATCAAGACTCTGAAGTCAACTGAGGAAATGAGCTCAAAGGACTTCGTTGCCTACATGGCAAATCTTGACGCTGAGAAACAAAATGTATTACTTAATTTAGATCTAGTAGTTAAAGTCTGTGTGTTATGTACTAACTTTCAGGAACAGGCCGAGAAGTTAGTGGAATCATCTGATGTTATAACATCTCAGTTAAAATCTTTAAAAGAAGAAAACACTATTTTAAACATCAGAAACACATAATTAATAAGTAAAGCAAAATCTGATAAAGCAGACATGAAATACTTAAAAGATAAGTTAAATGAGCAAAGTGTAAGAAATGACTTGGCTCATGAACATATTCTAGAATTGACTAAACTGTTTGCTGATAGGGAAAAGGAATTAGCTGACGCAAAGGTTAGGATAGCTGATCTTAACAGGAAATTAGAGTTAAGAAAATTCTCTATCGAAACCTTAGACAACATGCTTAGCGTCCAAAAATAGCCTTGTGATCACAGGGGAATGGGCTATACAGAAAGCCCTCCTCCCTTTAATCATAATTATTCCTTTATTTCTGATGAAACTGAGATGTCTACTGTTGATGATTTTGCTAAACAACCAGCAGTTCCTGGTCTAATACATTTCGTTAGACCTGCGAAAGCTGAGACAAAGTCTACACCTGAATCAACATTCTCTGACACTCCCATGCCACCTGTTTCTGAACTAAAAACGAATTTTGTAAAAGAGAGTGTGGTTGAACATGGAAGTGTCAAGGAGAAGTTAAAGCAAGAAATTAATCTTGACTTACCCTAATCTGAAAATGATAATTTACATAATAAACTTGATAAGGGTAAGCAGGTTGTAGCTGTCTCCTCTCCAAATTTGCCTGAATTGGACGATCTGACGATTCAAAAGGCCGCTAAAAAGGCTTTCGTGAAACGCTCATGCTTCACATGTCATCAAAAAGGGCATGTTGCAAGCATTTGTCCAACTAAGGGCAAAACTGGAAAGGTACAGGTGAAGAAAGATCAATCACCTGTAAAGTCTGTGTCGCCTCCTAAAATGAAAAATTCTGAGGCAACAAGCATAAAACTGAGGTTGCCTGGTGTTTTCATACCAGAAGGTAAAATTAAAGAAAATGAAAATGCTGGTAATTCTGGGAGGAATGGGTTGGGATTTAAGAGAACTCAAAGTTCTCAGAGAACACAACCCGCATTAAAATCTGTGAAGTTTTCGTCTCATGGTAGTTCTAGGAGCACTACCTCTTCTGGTGGAAGCTCTTATGGACAGTCTTCTAGGAATAAGACTCCACAGAGATACCAAACTCCCAACAACCATTTAAACAACCCTAATAGTAATAATAGGAATTATCATAATTCAAGTTATAACTATCCAACTAGGGTAAGATCTACATCAAACCCAAGGCCAGTAAATCCTAGACTTTTTCAGAAGTCTCCAGAGACAAAGCCTAGTGGTAGTACCTCCCATGCTCAGACGAGTGAGACTTCCAAAGCATCCGGCTCTACTGAAAAGAGCACTGGATACTTAAAGGAGTTCACATTCGTTGACGAGAATGGCAGACCCAAGACCGTCGTGGCTTGGGTCCTCCTTGACAACTAATTATTTTCATCTAATGTGTAGGAGTTAATCAGACGTGCCGCAAACTGGTGGTATGTTGATAGCGGTTGCTCAAGGCACATGACGGGGGAAAAACATCTTCTAGTGGACTTCATACATATGAAGGGAGGATATGTCAACTTCGCAGGTGCGAAAGGTGGTCAAATTACTAGATTGGGAAATGTAACAAATGGTAAACTAATGCTAGAGCAAGTCAACTATGTTGAGGAGCTGAAGCACAATCTTATGAGTGTATCTCAGATCTGTGATAAAGGACATCCGGTCCATTTCACAGATAGAGAAACACTTATATTAAAACCTGGTTTCATCATTCCAGAAGAATGGATAATCATGAGGGCTCCTAGGAAGAATGACACTTATGTTATGGACATGAGTATTACTGAATCTGTTCAGGAGTCAACATGTCTTCTATCCAAGGCATCTGAGAATGATTCTCAGTTGTGGCATCGGAAAATGGCACACCTGCACTTTAGAAAAATGAATTACATAGTTAGAAACGGACTAGTGTTAGGTGTACCAGTACAGAAGTTTGGCTTTGAGGACAAATGTGTACCTTGTCAGGAAGGAAAACAACACAAGAAACCTCATAAGTCAAAGTCTCAAAATTCCACTGCTTCAACTTTTGACCTTCTTCACATGGATTTATTTGGTCCTGTGAATGCAAGGAGTATAGGAGGTAAACACTACTGCCTAGTTATCACTGATGACTTCTCGCGTTTCCCTTGGGTATTCTTTTTGGGAACCAAAGATGAGACAGCAGAAATGCTGATGACGTTCTTTACCCAAATTGAACATCAATATGGGGGAGGAGTTAAGAGAATAAGAAGCGACAATGGCCTAGAGTTCAAGAACTCGGTAATGAAATGTCTTTTGCTTAAGCAAGGGAATTCAACACCAGTTCAGTGCACCCTATGAGCCACAACAAAATGGTGCCGCTGAAAGAAAAAATAGAACCTTGATTGAAGCAGCAAGAACTATGCTGGCTGATTCAAAGCTTCCCGTCATCTTCTGGGAGAAGCTGTGAACACAGCCTGTCATGTTCTAAATAGAGTTTTAACCGTTAAGAAGCATAACAAAACGTGTTATGAGCTTCTAAATGGTCGAAAACCAAACCTGACTGGTCTTGAACCCTTCGGTGTTCATTGTACATTATTGAAGACCAAGCATCAATCTAAATTTGGTGAGAAGGCTGACGAAGGATTTTTCCTAGGTTATGAAGTCGGATCTCCAAACAAAAGGGTCTATAATTAGACATCTGGAAAGTTGAGATTGTATATAACATACAAGTCACATCTTATACTCTAGCTGTACAAACTGGACCAGATTGGTTATTTAATTATGACACTGTTTTCAAGTCATTTAATCTTCCGATCCTAAGTGAAGTTGACACTTTAGGATTAGAACACGTTATACTAGTTGATGGTGAAGACAATCTTTTTGCACCAAGATCTAGTGTTCCAAGTTTAGAAGATGCAAATGATAAATGTAAAGAAGTCATTGCTGAACCGATTGTAGTCTTAGACCCCACATCAATCGATATCCCATCTCCATCCGAGGTTACCAACTCTGGACAAGAATCTACTGCAGAAGAAGCAACACCAGTAAGGGAGATTGGATCAAATCTAGGGTCTGACCTACCGGTTGATTCTACCATCTCGACTCGTGTGAACAAGTATCATCCAATTGATAATATCATTGGTGATCCGAGTTCTGGAGTAAAGACTCGTAAAGAGATATCTAACAGCACCAGTCTATATGTATCGATCCAAGATACTGGGATCATGCATAAGTGCCTATACAGTTGTTTTATCTCTCAAATAGAGCCAAAAAATGTTCATGTGGCTCTCAAGGACAACTCTTGGGTTGAAGCTATGCAAGAAGAACTTGCTCCATTCAAAAAGCTCAAAGTATGGGAGCTAGTTGACTTACCCAAGGGAGAATATGCAATAGGCACCAAACGGGTGTTTAAGTGCAAACGTGATGATTAGGGAATTGTAACTCGCAACAAGGCAAGACTAGTAGTTCAGGGATTTAACCAACAAGAGGGGATTGATTATATAGAGGTGTTCGCCCCAGTAGCAAGGCTAGAAGCAATTCGATTGTTTCTAGCATATGCTGCACATAAGAAGATTAAAGTATATCAACTCGACGTTAAGAGTGCCTTTCTTTATGGTAAAGTTCAAGAACTGGTGTTTGTCCAACAAGCTCCGGGGTTCAGTGATCCAGACTATCCAGATCGAGTCTATAAATTAGACAAGGCTCTGTATGGACTGCATCAAGCAACCAGAGCTTGGTATGAGACACTATCTACCTATCTCTTGGAAAACGGGTTCAAGAGGGGACAGATAGATAGCACATTGTTCATCAAGTGGCAAAAAGAGGATTTCCTACTTGTACAAGTCTATGCTAATGATATCATTTTTGGATCATCTGACGAGAAAATGTGCAGAGACTTTGAGCAAGTTATGAAGCGGAGATTTGAGATTAGTGCAATGGGTGAATTGAACTTCTTCCTAGGATTACAAGTTGATCAAAAGAAGGATGGATTTTTCATTCATCAGACGAAATATGTTCATGAAATGCTCACGCGCTTCAACATGAAAGACAGTTCGTCATATGGCACTCCGATTCAACTGAATCATAATCTCGGACCAGATACTAAGAGCACTGAAGATGTGGATCTGACTCAATATCGGGTCATTATCGGTTCTCTCATGTATCTAACTGCTTCTAGACTAGACATAACATTTGCAGTTTGTTTGTGTGCTCGCTTTCAAGCTAATCCAAAGGAATCACACATGAAAGCAGCAAAAAGAATCTTGCGTTATCTTAAGGGCAAACCTAAGTTAGGTCTTTGGTATCCCTCGGGTGGCAATTTTGACTTTGTTGCCTATACTGACTCAGACTATGGAGGGTGTAACTTGAATAGGAAATCCACCTCGGGTGGTTGTCAGTTGCTAGGTGGTCGCATTGTCTCATGGCAATGTAAGAAGCAAACATCGGTCGCAATCTCAACCTGTGAGGCTGAGTATGTAGCAGCCGGTAGTTGTTGTTCACAAGTATTGTGGATACAACAACAGCTGCGTGACTATGGTTTAAACTTTACAAGTACCCCTATTATGATTGATAACCAATCTACAATGTCCATAACTAATAATCCGGTTAAGCATAGTAAAACGAAGCACATTGACATTAGACATCATTTTAATCGTGACTGTGCTGAAAAACATCTGATTAAATTAGTTAAGGTGATAACTGATGACAATCTTGCTGACCTTTATACCAAGGCATTTGATAGGTCTCGGTTTGAGCTTTTAATCCAACTGAATGGGATGAGAAATCCTGAGTAAATTTTTCCTCAAAAGAACTTAGTGTATTTTTGTTTCTTAGTTCATTTTACTTTTTGTCTTTGCAAAAATGATAAAAATTTAGGGTCACTGTATTAATTGCAAAGAAATGATGAAATCATTACCCATGCCTAGAACATTTTATATGTGTGGCTTTTAGATGCAGGACATACACAATAAATGTACCTAAAATACAATGTATTTGATAGCTTCACATGATGATGTATTGGTAGGCATTAGACATAATGGTTTTCAAGTACTAAATCTATAATAAATAATACGATCTTTCCTGTGAACTCTTTAATTTGATGTACGACTTAAGTCTTAATTCTTAGAAGATAGATCGTACATGAATGCTTGATACTGGATATAAAATATAAATAAATCATCTGGGGGGTTTACTGACTGTTTCTTCTGCTACATCTAGAAATATGCTGACCTAGATTCAGTCAGTATTTCCTTGCACTGGAACAAACTTGACCGCGAAACAATAATAATGTGTTCAAGGTCTCTAGTCAAACTAAGTCGCTCTGTTGTACGAAAGTACAGACCTGTCACCTCTGGTTTGATTTTAGATTTGTTTGATTCTAACCTTAGTCTTGCCTGATAGTTGAAACATGTACCCATGTACATTGCTGTTAAAGCAAAATGACTTGACTTTAAAGATGACATAAAAATGAAAAATATCCGATACCTGCTATTCTTGACTGTCTAGATCTTAAGGGTATATCAAATATAAGATTCCCAGGAAATCGTGAACAATAATCTAATATGTACTTGAGAATTCTGAATGCCGAATGTTTAAGTGGACAACAATACCGATAATCGTTGTGATCTATTATTTACAACAATAATAATCAAAGGAATAAATGAAAATTCCTAATTGTGTATTGTTCTCATCATGGCTAATTCAATCTTTGTATCAGTGACACTCTTAAAAATATTGTACGTTATAAATATGAACAATTTCATATTCGCATTTTACATTTAGTGTTATTTTAAGTGTTTATATATATAAATGAATAAAAGTTCTTTCTTGTTGGGAATAATTTACATTTTGTTAGTGTAATTGCTCAAACTTTGATCTGTTACTAGTCTAAGTATTTAGGTTAGCCCAAAGTGTTTTAAAGTTGAAAATATTAAAATTTGAGTTACGTTTTTCTAAGTTCGTACGTACTTAGGATGTATGTTCGAAGACTAAGTTTGTACGAACTTAGAGTTGGGGTATAAAAGGGTCAACATTCAGTCAAACCCTCACTTTTCTCAAAAACCCTAACTTCGTACAAACCTACTCAGTCATTCGAACCTACGTTCGAACATACCCGCTGTTAATTTTTTTCAAATTAAAATCAAGTTTTGGACGTTATTTTGCAATTCCAAACCGTTATACTTCATCACAATCATAATCCGCATCTTTGTAAGTAACTTAAACATGATTTGGACCTGTAATCATCAACAAATTTGAAGTTTATTTGGGTTTTATAAAAATAACTTAAAATTCAAAATCTGGAACGTGTTTGTGGTTAAAAAGTGTTATGGTTGCAATATGCTATACGCATATATGCGCACCTGTTACAACTTTTTGATTGCGTTTTTATTACAAAAATTTTGAAAATGTTTTTTCAGTTCTTGCGTTCGAACCTACAAGTTCGTACGAACCTACAAGTTCGTACGAACCTACAAGTTCGTACGAACATAGCCAATGTAAGTTCGTACGAACTTAAGTTTGACTTAGTCAAACAGTAAGTTCGTACGAACCTACTTTGGTTCAAATTTTTTGCAATTTTAAATAATAATGACTTTAGACTCGTTTTAATCGTAGAATCTTGCTTGCAGGGCTCTAAATTACTCATGTCTAATCACTAACATTATTATTCTTTATTTTTGGTGTGTTTGTGTTTGCTTGTGCAGAAATGGCTGATCAAGTGCGTGAGTTCTTTAACAAGCACAATGTGGCTGTTTCTTTTGATCTGGCTAATCCGGCCACAGAGTCGTTTAGAGGCATGTTGGACTTTCTCATGCGCTCTCGTGTGTTTCATGCTCTCACTCATTCGCCGACTTTGAGTTTTCCATATCTCAGCCAATTCTGGGCAACGGCGGTTCATGATTGTGAGCCTCAGCCACCAGTGATACGGGCTATCGTGAATGGTGTTGATATCGAATTTTCTGCTGAGTTTCTGAGGGAAGTATTGCAGTTGGGGACTGAAGAACAGGAAGACGGTCCAACTACCTTTCCCCTTGAGATGCGTGCTGGTGCATTTCAACGTATGGGTTATGTGGGAGACGTTACCCATACCCAATACACCAAGAGTTTGGTGTACGGCCAATGGCGATATCTCATGCACATTCTGCTGGTATCATTCGAGCCGAAGAAGGCAGGGTTCGATACTATGAACCACAAGCTGCAGTCTGGGATGATTTCCCTTGTTTACAACAAACCCTACTACTTCTCTTAGAACTTTTTCGATGAGATGGTTCAGCAGATCAAGGGAAGTGTGAAGGAGCATTTTATTCTATACCCTCGGTTTGTCAAGATGATAATCAATGCCTTGCTTCCAAATCTTCCAGTTATCAACCCGGTTGTTCATCTGATGCCGGTGGATAAGAAAATTTTCGGCCATTGCCTCAGTCACAACAAAAGGAGAGCGGTTGCTGATAGGCCTCAGGCTGTGCCATTATTTGGGGCAATTATCAATGCTAACTATCAGGCACCACCAAATGATGGTTGGTTGGATGTGCCCCAGCCCCAGGCAGATGCAGAGGTTCCACTTCAAGAACCAGGTCCGGCCCTCGTGGCAGATCATATAGAAGTTGGTGCTGAGCAACAGCAAGAGGTTGTTGAAGAGATTCTGCACCAAGTAGAGCACCCTGTTGAGGGAGAACATGTTGATGTTGCTATTGCTGAAGAACTGGTCAGAAATGTTCTACAGGGCAGTGCTGGCCCAAGTGCTGCGACCACTGGATCTCAACACCAGTCGGTTGAGGAGGAACTGAGAGATGTTGACAAGTATTTCTCTGAATGTGTTGATGATGCCAAGCCAAGTAAAGCTGATGAGGATGCAGCTCATGATTCTGAGGCCACTGAGTCTGATGCTGAAGATGATGATAATGATGATGATGATGGGGATGATGATGGTGATTTGGATCAGCCTAAGATCATTTTCCAGGGATCTAAGGGGGTGTTGCGTGACCCCAAAGCTGCCAGGGAAAAGGAGAAGGGAAAGAGAAAGGTCCAGGAGGACGATGACTATATTCCCGTGGATTCTAATGTTGAATCTGAACCAGACCGGTTCCAGGTGCAAGCTCGTAAGCGCCCGCGTTCCTCTGGTATTGTTATTGAAGAGGGTGATCAAGCTCCTCAACTCATATCTCATTCACCATCAATCGTCGCTCCACCGCCTGTTCAATCACCACCGGTTACCTCCACAACCACACCACCCACACCTCCATCGGTTACACCTGCTACTGCCCCTCTTATGACTCAACCCACCCAAATCTGACGGCTATTAATGAGCGCTTAGAGAAGAACCTTGAAAAGGTAGAAGATCAAGTGCGGCTAAATGAGGTCACTATCTTCCAAATGAAGCGCCAGTCGCTTAGGGGGGATAAGACAAGAGGATGCAAGGAAGATGAGCTGAGCCTTAAAGCTGATAACGACCGTGACGATGATCCAAGTGCACCCAAAGAAGGTGAGCTGCCTGGCTCTTCAACTAGAGTGCAAGGTGCAGTAATAGCTCAGGGGGAGTCTGGTCAAGTTTCTGGTGTGAGTGGATCTGGACAAGGTGCAACAAAGCCTCAAGAAGAGATTGAACCATCTGGAGGGTGGAACGAAGAGTCCAGTGAGGCACCAGCAGAAGAGTCAGACTGGAGCAAGAAAATCGAAGAAAAAACGGATCAGAAAGGTGGTTGGGGTGCAAAGAAGAATGAAAACGAAGCTGAGAAGGCTGGCAGTGGATCTGAGCAGACTCCAGTAAATCTAGCTGAGACTGAAACTATTGAAGCGTTGCTTGGTTTGGACGATTCTGATAGTGAGGGATCTGAGTTAGAGGAAGGAGAGATTTTGGATAAGGAGGTTGAAGACTAGAAATCCGATGATGATATTGATGAATTCATAGTGTCAAAGCAACCAGTAACTGAAATATTTGTTGAGGATGAAGCTGTGGAGAAAGTGATCAACTTGGAACAGGACTTAGCTCCTGAAGTTGATTCAGATTCTGAAGAAGTTGAACCAACTCGAGAGGAGTTAAAGAAGTTATGGTTCAAAAAGGTTGAAAAGGAACCGGAAATCAAATATAAAGGTGATATGAGGGTCAGAGGATCGGGCAAGCTGAATCGAGGCATCATAGGTTGGTTCTATGACAACAATCTGAAGCTGTTCATACTAAAAAGATATGATGGGATTCAGTACTTGAAGAACAAGCTGAAGACCTTTAGCTCGTTGCCTAAAATTGAACTAAAGGAGCTAACTTGGATAGACTTGGTGAATATTGGTGATGATCCTTACGCTAGTGCCTTTGAAAGAATCTTAAAGCGTGAAGGAAGATCTAATCAGTTTGAAAGTCTAAAGCCAAAGCTGGGAAAGAGAGTTCCTGATCTGACCCAGATTGATCCACTAACTAACAAACTGTGGATGAAGATGGTCTACAGACTAGTCAAATGCTTGAAATGGGTTCCGCTGAAGAAAATGCCACAGAACATTCTTGCAAATCTCAAGTGGTGGTACGTGGATAACAAGACTGCTAAGGCAGTAATGGAAGATTGTGAAGGAAAGGAGTTGCTGAGAGTTTATGACAGTTTACATCTGGTAAACTTGTCGAAGGACGATCTGATGAAACTTCATGTAAACAAGATCTTGTATAGAGACAGTTGGATACATGAAGGACGAAGGTATCAGAAGGTTGTGAAGGTGTGTGTTGGAAAAGGCTTATGGGCTGAGAGTCGACATAGTTGATCGAGAATCAAGATTCGACAGAGCCAGAAGACTGAAGATAGATAGAGCTATTGTCAAGAGGGAGTCTGTTGGTGCACGTTTTGTGACAACAGCTCTTATTTTGTAATAGTTAGTTTTGTAATTAGTTTTATAGTTAATTTGTAGTTTGTTTAATTAACTTAGCCTTTTTGTAAGTCGTATTGTAAGTTCGTACGAACCTATATGTTCGTACGAACCTAGGAAGTTCGTACGAACATGTAAGTTCGTACGAACCTAGGACCATCTAAGTTCGTACGAACTTGCTGGGTATAAATACCAACTTGTAATGTTTTATTTTTATGCTTTTGGAAACTGATATATTCGAATATACTGTGCTATTTTCGAATCTATACGAACCTACATTATAAACACTTGCAATTACTTGTTTTATTGTTGTTTATTGTGTATTATACCATTTCGCAAACTAATACACGTTGTAATCCCATTTGGATCCGTTCAAAGGGACTTTCAATGCCCCTTTTGATGGCACGTGAAGCAAGAACGTTTCACGAAGGCCCTATTTAAGGCCTTTTGAATCGTTTGATCGTCCAATTTAGGCAAACTTGGAGAGAAGACAGTTTCAGTTTGTTTACCCTTATCGATATTAGTATTTGCATTTTCAGTTTCAATTTTGGGTGAAACAAATTTAGTAGTTTTAGTTAATGTCTCCTTGACACTTTCTGTTTCCAACACACCCGCTTTTACAAAATTTATTTTCATTTCAAAAATGGGTGTCTTGGATGTGTCAGCCGAAGTTGATTCAGGTTCAGTTACGGTTTCAGCTTTCGCAGGTCTAACAAATTGCATTAGACCTGGAACTACTGAGTGATTGATAGAATCATCTAGTGTTGACATCTCAGTATCATCAGAAATATAAGTATAATTGTGATTAAAGGGGGGTGGACTTTCAGTGTAACACATTCCCCTATGATCACCGGGTTGTTTATGAACACTAAGCATGTTGTCTAAGGTTTTGATAGAAAATTTTCTTAATTCTAATTTTCTATTAAGGTCTGCTATCCTAACCTTAGCATCAGCCAACTCTTTTTCTTTATCAGCAGATAATTTTGTTAACTCTAAGATATGTTCGTGAGCTAAGTCATTTATTATACTTTGCTCATTTATCCTATCTTTTAAAATTTTCATATATGCTTTCTCAGATTTAGATTTGTTTAAAAGCTACGAGTTCCTAATTTTCAAAATAGTGTTCTCTTTTTTTAGAGACTTTAGTTGAGATGTTATCATATCAGATGATTCTACCAACTTCTCAACTTGTTCCTGAAAGTTAGTACAAAGAACGCATGCTTTAACAACCAAATCTAGATTGAGTAGTACTTTCTGCTTTTCAGCATCCAGATTTGCCATGTATGCAATGAAGTCCTGTGAGCTCATGTCTTCAGTTGACTTCAATTGCTTGATCCTTGTTTCATCAGCTGGCACCTCAATCTCCATTTCAGTCGCAGTATCCTTTTCTGAATCAGATCCTGCATTGCTCTCCTCCTTTTCTGCATCAATGGAGGCCATGAAAGCTTGTGGTTCTTCAGTTTTAGAACTCCAGTCATACGATCCTTCTTGTGATTGTACCACCAGAGCTTTTGAAGTCTGATTACTTCCAGAGTTCTGGTGATTATCTGAAGATCCTTGACTGAAATATCTTTGTCCATTATGACTCGGAGTTTGTTCCCTCTAAGGTCGTTGACATTCCCTAGCAAATGCCCAAAACCATCACAGTTATATAATCTCACTTTGGACTTGTCAAAACCTAGTTTGCTACTAACGAACTTTCTCCCAGTCCGGTTCATGAATCGTTGAGCTCTTCTTGCGATCATGGCCATTTGCCACTGCAAGTCGATCTCCTCCAAATCATCTTTGTCCAATTGATCATAATCCTCATTTATTAATACAGGATCCGTGATCTTACCCTTGATGAGGTTTTCACGCGAGGCTATGAAAGAGGCAAGTAATGCAACTTCCTCTTCCGCTGACTTGATGCTCATGGGCATTGATTTGATACCACTTGTTGTCCCAGTTTTTCGTCTCATATCAATCCCTGAGTCTTCAGATGAGGCAATGTAACAGACATTGCTAACAGTATTTTTGATAGTTGAGCCTGTCTCAGCCTCACCAGTATAAAAAGCTGCGACACCATTACTTGTAGACGCAACGGAATCAGACCGTTTACCGTGGTAAACGCTTGGATCCTGAACTTGATCGGATCCAGTCTCTTTCCTCTGCATGTTCAAGTCATAAACACGCAGTTTTCCTATCACTTCATTAAGCGTGAGAGTCTTATAATTGCTACTCTCCTTTATCATCAAAGTGTAAATGTCCCACTTTGACTGTAACGCCTCAAGAAGTTTGTTATTTTTAACTTATCAGTATAGTTAAGTCCTACATTTTCCATCTCTATCATCAGATGATAATATTGTGTAATGATATTCTCTAATGACTCATATTTTAGATGCTTAAAAACATAAAATTGTTTAGTAAGCAAATCGGTTCTACCCTCCTTGATTTGTTCATTTCCTTCAAACCTCTTCTCCAGAGCTAACCAAAGCTCTCTAGATAGGTCATATTTCTTGAACGTGTGTTTGATCTCTTGAGGCAAACACATTGTAAAAGCAGACAATGCTTTATTCTCTGCTTCATACATCTTACGTTCTTCCTCCTTCAATGATGAATATTGCACAACTCTCTGTTTGGCTTCAAACTCATAAGTTGGTGCTTCGTATCCATCCTTGATGCAAATCCACATTCGTATATCGTTGTACTTGGCGAATGACTCAAATCGATCCTTCCACGAGAAATAGTCTTCTCCCTTGAGAAGTTTCGGTGGTGAGGCGGATTTACCGACCTCATGATCCATTTCTATCATCTTACTTAAGTTAGACATTTTTCAAAAAGTCAACAAAAGTCAAGCATAAAAAGTCAACAAAGTTCAAACTGGAAAGTCAACTGAAGTCAAACACACTAGGTTCGTACGAACTTAGATCAATTCGAACTTACTAAGTTCGAAGATTATCTAAGTTCGAACAGGTCAACCTTTTGGTCAAACAAACTTACAAATTCAAATGTACGAACCTACAGCTGGCTATGTTCGAAGGCTATTTCAGGTAGGTTCATACGCCACTTTCTTGTTCGTACGAACTTGCTTTTCAAACTCAGATCTGAAAAAAACTCAGATCTAGGAAGTTTCAACCGTCAAAATTGAATGAAACTTGAAGAATATGAATCACAAACACACAAGGAAGCCAAAAGTATAACTTTTATCTTCCAAAACACTCTCAAACTTGTTTACTTTGTGTTTTTCCAATCCCGAACCCAAACAAAGACTTGTTTAGCTCTGATACCAATTGAAAGTCCCCTTTGAACGGATCCAAACGAGATTGTAACGTGTATTAGAGTGTGGAATCCTTTAATACACCAAATGACAATTAAACAAGTGTAATAATAGTGTTTTCAATGTATATTCGTATATATTCGAACCTAGCACAGTCGATTCGAATATATCAGTCTCAAAAGCGTACAAATGAAGTGTTACATGTTAGCTAAGTTCGTACGAACTTAGCTGCTTCTAGGTTCGTACGAGCTTACCATGTTCGTATGAACATCCTAGGTTCGTACGAACATGTAGGTTTGTACGAACTTACACTAATACAATCAAAAAACTTAAGTTAATAACAAATACATTTATTAACTACAAAACTAATTACAAAAACTAACTATTACAAAATAAGAGCTGTTGTCACAAAACATGCACCAACATGAACAGTTGTATCTATTCTCGAACGGGTGCGACTGTTGTTTTCTCGCCAACCAATTTTAACTGCTAAAATGATTCGGTAAATAATAGAATCATTTGGTACTCATGTTATGACATGAAAACTTAACAATTCTCTCTGGTTTTGCTTAGTTTCTCAGACAAAATTCTAAGTGTTTTTCTTTGTCTTTTCCCATTAGAGATTTCGTGAAACTCATACATTAAACGGTAGAAACTTTCTATATAGAATGTGACTAGGCAAAAGAATATGAAGCATTATCATCACACCCTTATAAAAATTCCCCAACATTTTTCCAATTCACAATATAGTTAATGTGTAAGTCCGTATGTATAGGATAGATAACGAGGTTATCTTAAGGTATTAAGGTGCGGAATTCCTCAATACTAAGTTATAGGATCTATAACGATTTGTTTCACAATAATTTAGTGAATCGGAATTCTAATATGCTTTGTATTGACTATTAACCAATGTTAAACGATCAATACCTAGCCGTTAGATGGTTTAATTGCTCTGGAAAACTCAGGAAATTCGTATATGTATTATGGCAAAAGTTAATTAGGTTTAAAAACTAATTTCATTATATAACCGTCTCGGTTCGCGGGTCATGGGCACTGCGAGCTGACTCAGTTTGCAGCCCAACTTGGCCCAGAGAACTGACTTGGTTCGTAGTCCAATCTTGACCTACGAACTGACTCGGTTCGCAGTCAACTGTGGTCAACATTTTTCAGCATTTTAATATTTTGCTCTAAAATGTTTAACAATCAATATTTTTCATTACCAATTCAAAACCAATGTAATAAACTTGATTACAATTAACATTAGTCCTATTACAAGCTAGATCTGTTGTCACAAAACATGTCTCAACACACTCCCCCTTGACAATAGCTCTAGCGTCTTTGTCTTCAAGTTGGAATTGGTAATCATTTGTAAATTTTGCTACCCATATGTATCTTCAGTCGAACACAAGTCTTCACCATCATTGGATAATCTCGTACAAGATCACCCCATGCTTCAGTCGTCAAGATCCTGTTCTCGTTTAACTTCAACAGATCTTTCTTAGACAGATTCATCAGGTGTCGATGGTCATAGACTTTCAAAATTTCTCTTTCCCCACCTTCAACTTCATCAGCAGCTTCAACCATAACAGCTTCTCCAGTCTCTGAATCCACATGCCAATTCTTAAGATTTCCTAAAACATTCTGTGGCATTGTCTTCAGTGGTATTTGCTGCACACATTTGACAGCTGGATAAGTCTTCTTCGTCAGTCTTCTTCCTGTTCGTTGACTTTGTTCTTTTAACTTAATCGTTTTTCCGACTCTTGGCTTTATCTTTTCAAACTTCATTGAATAACCCTCAGTCTTGATTGTTTTCTCAACATATCTCGCATATGGATCATTACTGGGGTTCTTCAATTCTAATCGAGCTAAGTCTCGAATTTTGAATCTAGGAAGAGAACTGAAAACTGCAAGCTTCTTCTCAAAATATTGAACTCCGTCAAACCTTTTGATTGCAAAAAGCTTCAGATCAGAATCATAATACCATCCTATGATTCCTTTACGTGGGGCTCTTTTTCCCGTAATGTCAACCTCAGACATCCCAATCTTTTGCTTTTTCCATTTTAAAGGCCTAAACATTGGATTATCTTTGAGTTTCTCAGGGAGATCATTTTCAGATTCAGAACTAGTTGATTCATCTAGATTTTCATCTAAATCTACAACTCTTTCTCCATCTTCATCCTGAATGACAACTTTGGTTTTTGATGGGCTTACGAGGTGTTCATCAATATCAACATCAGGATCTACACCCTCGTCTAACCCAATATCAGAAATAGAAGTCCAATCTTCAGGAGGTACAAACTCTCCCTCCTCTAGATCATAATCAAACTCTTCATTTATTTCATCAGGCATATCTTCTTCGGAATCAGATAGATCTAGCATTCCCAAACCTATAGAAGTACATACACAAATAATCATTAATATCATAAATCCTTTCATCGATTTCCCTGAGTCAATCTAAGGATTTCCTTATTAATCAATAACAATTAATATCATAAATTCTTTCATTGATTTCCCTGAATCATTCTAAGAATTTCCTTATTAATTTCTTTGTGTATTTAGGGTATATTATATGAACTTATAAATCTTTCATTGATCATAAGGTAGAATTATAATCAATCTAAGATTCGAAAAGTCTTATAATATCATAACATTAATTAGATTTAAACATTAATGTATTGTGAACAATAATGATCACCACACATTCAAGCTTACAATTAATTAATATCATAAATTCCATTGCATAATTAACTTGTCAATCTTACGATTCTCAAGTCTAAAATGCAAAGATTATAGTAAAAGTTTGACCGCCGAAATTAAATCGGGACACGCCACACGACTATCTATAAGTCGGTAGACTTTCGATCAATACTTTTCATAACCTTAATTGGATATCACTTAAATTTATGTAGAACATATTTAACTTGTAATTATAAATCGTAAGTCTAATATATTACAAAATAATTCTAAGTTATAAGTTACAATGTTTTAAATATTACAATCAATCTAAATTAATACAAGCTTCACCTTCATCGGCACCACCATCTTTAGTACCAGCACCACTTCCACTTGCACCCGCAGACTCCCCCTGAATCATAGTTAGCTCACCAGTCGTTGAAGGACCAGTCGGCTCTCTATCTTTCGGTGCATTGGGATCATCATCTGTATCATTGCGCCTCTTCTTTAGTAACTCATCATCTTTGCATGACTCATGTCGCCTCTTCTTTATCAGTTCATCTTCTTTGCGAGCCTCATGATAAGCCAATATCTCCCCCTGAGACGGCTGGCCTGTCAACAAACTGGCGACAAGGCATTCTAAACGATCAATCTGTCGCTGCTGATCTGCAGACTCATTGAGCAAAAGCGTGTGAGACCGCAATAAATGAGTAGTGGCTTCACTTTGAGTGCTAACCGTAGCTGCAAGTTTGAGGTTCTGGGATTCCAAAACTTTAACCCGCAGTTCTAGATTAGAGATCCTCGCAGAAGCTTTTAGTGGGGCGAAAGGTGCGGAAGTGGGTGCAGTGTCAGATTGAGGATGACGTTGTCTAATCTGAGCGGTGACATCTGCCAAGAGTAAGCGAGCTGCGATGCGACTAGCTTTAGTAGTCGGAAGAATAACAGGTGCATTTGCAGCAAGCTCTGGAATAGGTGAAGATTGCAGAGTAGGCCTAGCCTGTGGTGGTGGTGTAGGTTGAACAACAGGACTAGACAAGTCGCCAATAGTCAGTTGTGAGGTGGCAGAGCAGATACGTTTGCGGCGTTGAGGTTGAAGCGGTGTAACGTCATTATCCTCGGAATCATCATCAAGCAGGCAATAATCAGGATCTTGATCATCGGCTTTACGCTTGCCCTTCAAAGCAGGATCCATGATTAGCTTGGAACCCTTTCTGATCATTCCAGCCGGAATACCCGAAGAAAAAGGAGGAGGAGCATCATCATCAGTTTCCTCATCATCAGTGTCAGATGCTGTGGCTCCATCCTTGCTGAAAGCACTAGAAGGCCTAGCATCTAAATTCTCCTGATCCCGTTCACCCTCAGGTCAAACAACCTCGGGGTCGACAGCTTCAGAAGCCTGAACTTTTCCACCTCATTTAAGAGTGGGTCGGTGGCATCATCATTCTGAACAAGTACCTCATGTAGCACTTGAGCAGCAATAGCAGGATTAGCATCCTGATGTAGCACATATTCAATAAGCTCTTGTGGCTCAGAATGTGGTTGCGGAGGTGGAACTAGGGGTTGAGCTTGTGGAACGTCGGCATCCAACCATCCGTGATTTGGTGGAGCGATATAGTTTTCATCAATAAGATGACCAAAAAGATCACATGTTTCCGGCTTGACCTGATCCGGACGACGAGAGGAATGAAGAAAACAAGCGTTGTATCCTCAAAGTCCAATCCTATCAACATACAAATCTAGTTGAATATTGAGGAGGTCAGGAACTCGGTGAAGAATAATAAGCATCCAGAAGCGGGGATAGATCATAAACTTGGATCTAACCGCACCAGTCACCTGATCAATGAACGAGCCAAAAATATAGGAAGAGAAACTGTATGGTTTGTTATAAACCAGGGACAGTAAGCCAGATAAAAGCTCAGGGCTCAACTCATCATAACCGCCTTTCTTGTTCCCAAAGATAGTAACCAAAATATGAAACAGGAACCGCTAGTGGCCAAGAACAAAGGCCTTAATAAATTGGCGTCCGCGCTTAGGTTTAGAATAGCCCATACGACCGAGTGCACCCTCAATGAAATCCGAGGAGTATACAGATGGACCAGCTTCCTGCTCGACTGTACCCAGATGTAGAATCTGTCTCAGATCGTCAGCAGAGAAGACAACCGGATGCTGATTAACCCTAGTACGAATGACAGGAGGGTTTGCAGCAACATCATACTCAATATTTGCCCAAAACTGATCCAGTAAGGATCGGGACAATGGTGGCGATTCCGTAATGGCATATCGAATTCTCGATCGTGCCAAATACGTAAGGATCTCAGTAAAGCGCTCAGCACCATGCTCATTTACGTCCAAATTCACCAAGATATTATGAGCAGAAGCAAAAGATCGAGTTGCCATATCTATAATCAGAAGAGTTACACAAATGGTAATTAGCTCAATAAAGAGTAAAACTTATCGAACATTAATTAATTTTAAACTTTTATGTTTTGTGAACTGTAGTAGTCACCAAACATCGAAGTTTACAATTAATTAATAACTTAATTTTTTGAACTTAATTGAACGATTAAGTATACAAGACTTAATTTTCAATTATATTCTCTAAATTATATATAGTTCGTAAGTCATAACAGATACGCTGAAAAATCATACCGCCGATAAAAACCGAAACACGCCGCACGACTACATATGAGTAGGAAGTCTTTCGATATGAGAGAACAGAATATGAATAATATATAGATGATACGTATTTCACTTATAAACAAAAGTTCGTAAGTCTAAACGTATAACTATTAATTAACAAGGCCAGACTCGTAATTTATCTGTAAACATAAAGATCGCAAATCGAAAATAATTCTAAACGTAAAACTAAACAAGTCAACAGGTTTCAGTGTGCATCGCAGGTCAACAAGGTCAAAAGGTCAGTTCGCATCGCAGGTCAACAAGGTCAAACGGTCAGTTCGCATCACAGGTCAATAAGTCAACACATTTGGTTCGCTTCGCAGAAGACCAAACTCAGTTCGCTTCGCAGGAGCGTATCTAGATTCACTTCGCAATAATGATTTGCAATCTTGAGTAGTTTTAGGCTTTATTTTTCACTAATAATTAACAAATCCGTGAAAAACTAAACTAAAACATTCAAAATAAAAAATGTGCGATTAAACACAAAATAGGCAATGAAAACGAGCGAGACTTACTTCAAAAGATGCACAATCACAAGATCTAAAGTATCTACGGAGTGAAAAACCGTTTCTTGTCTTTGTATTTTAGAAATCCGAGTGCGAGGTGGTTCAGTTCGCAGAGATTCAATTCGCAGGAGGAGGTCGGTTCGCAGAGGATGTTTAGAAAATGAGTGTTGGACTCGTTTGACTTATCCCTTTTATACAGGAAACTCACTTTGCAAGTTTTGGGTTCGCAGGTGTTGGATTCGCAGGTTAAGGTGGAGGTCGGTTCGCAGAAGATTTGACTTGTTGACTATCCCTTTTATATTCTAAACTCAAATCGCAAGGTTGACTGGTCAATTTCGCAAGTTTGACCAAAAATGCCAACTGAGTTTTAAATATAAATTGAAATTTGTAATTGTTTTGCAAGTCAAAATTTTGACTTTCCATTGCGTTTTTGTCACATTTAATCAACATAGAGCGATAGATCTTCGTTTAACTTAATGGTTGAACGTATATAATCCACGAATCGTAATTGAACGATTAAGTTGTGAACTTAATTAACAATTATAGTCGTTAATTATATATATACAGTCAATAAGTTTAACTGTGTTCTTAACTTGTTACATAAAATCGCAAGTTAAATATATATAACTTATTACCAAAAGTCATAAGTCGTATATTTGCATATGCTTTTACATGTTCACAGTGAAGTCCACACGTCTAATCAGGTAAGAGATAAGCTTATAATTGATTATTAGATTAGGAATCAACAGTTCTTAAGCTATAAAGAAAACCCATTGCAGTTTTGTCACATTGAATCAACACGGAACACGAAAATCTAATTTAATCTAATTCCAAAGAGACAAAACTTTAAAATTAACAGTAAGAAAAATTTAATAAACTATAATATAAATAGCATAAGCAAGTAATCAAACAAAACAATGGTATGAGATACCTTTTTATTAATGAAACAAAGAAGAGAAACAGTACATATTTTTGGTGTTAAGACTTTATTTGCTTAGGGATCATATTAGAGAGAATACGATGTGCCTTATTATTTATTCACAAGTCTAAGAAGATTGTTAGTTTACATACTTCATGAAATTCACAATAAATTACACAAAACTTACAACTTAACCATTGATCAACTTATATTTATAAAAGTATAACTTGGTTACCTTGCTCCACAAAATATAACACGTTCGTTAACCATACTTTGCATGGTAATTGAGCATGAATGATTCTTCAATGTGAAGCATTCAGTTTGCATAGACAGTTCAAGACAATTACTGATATTATGATCCACATAAACAAAGTCTACACTGATTTCCAATCAAACCTTGATTATTGGTATGCATATTACCTAATGTGATCCAAAATACGTCATACTGAGAAATCAAGTAAAACTCATATCATTGTATCTTTCAGATTCAAGGTAGAAGTTACTAAATGATGTTCTTTTCGAAGCATATAACATACCCTTGAGTTATATATATATATATATATATTTTAAAGTTTTGACAAACATCAAACCTATTTTGAAGATACCAGTGGTTCTAGGTCTGTACTTAGTACAACAGAAGATCCCTTAGTATAATCAAGATAAGTTTGAGACCATTGGCAAAACTAAAAGTTTCAGATCTGTACATAGTACAACAAAGTCACTAGTAGTTTTGCTAATAGCCATAATTCTTACTATTTGTCTAGACATATATTCATAAATCCGTGATAACAGTCTATGGCTATACTATCATTCAACAATTAAGACTTATGTCATACATCATAGATCAGATCACACTAGATAACACAAAGGAGAATTATTACTTATTATATGCTCAGAAATCATAGCAGAATATGCCTACCAGTACATCATATAATGAAGCTGTCTAGATTTCATTTATACGAAGCCTATTATAGCATGTGGAGAAAGGTGTATAATAAAATAAATATAAGTAAAGGCCTGGTTTTAAAGATGTAACGTTAATGTAACCTATTGGAATCCACTAACACATCTAACCTAAGACTGGTACTTATTATTGTTAAGCGTATTCCCCTAATGTACTATTATTTCCTAGCAGATAAAACTTTAACGTTTTCTAAAAGAAAAGAAACTACCTACCTTTTTAAATAACGCAGAAAAATGAAAGCAACGACTAACTATACATACTCCTTTGGAAGACAAGTTATTCTGGATTCCTCATTCCGTTAAGTTGAATCAATGTCTCAAAACGTGCCCTGTCGAAAGCTTTAGTATACAAGTCTGCTAAGTTATCAGTTGAGGGAACTTTGACTAACTGTATCAGCTTTTTCTCAGCACAATCTCTGATGAAATGATGACGAATGTCAATGTGCTTCGTCTTGCTGTGCTTTACAGGGTTGTTGGTAATTGACATGGTGGATTCGTTATCAATCATCATCAGAGTATTGGTCAAATTTAACCCATAATCTCGCAGTTGCTGTTGTATCCACGGAACTTGGGAACAACAGCTGCCAACAACAATGTACTCAGCTTCACATGTAGAAATGGCGACTGAGGTTAGCTTCGTGCACTGCCAAGGCACGAGTCTACCCCCTAAGAATTGACATCCACCAGTTGTAGACTTTCTATTCTGATTACATCCTCCATAATCAGAATCAGTGTAAGCAACGAAATCTAAATCTCCATCAGTTGGATACCAAAGTCCCAGCTTCGGTTTCCCTTTGAGGTAACGTAGAATTCGTTTAACGGCTTGCAAATGAGACTCTTTAGGATTAGCTTGATATCTTGCGAAGACACATATTGCAAACATTATATCAGGCCTCGATCCAGTAAGATACATTAGTGATCCAATCATGGTCCTATAAAGAGTAGGATCCACGTCTCTATCACTCGATGTATCAGGACCAAGTCTATGAGCTTCTGGAATAGGAGTGTGATAAATTCTAGCTTCATCCATCTTGGATCGTTCTAGTAGCTCATTTGTATACTTAGTTTGATGAATGAAATACCCATCTTTCTTTTGATCAACTTGCAATCCTAAGAAAAATGTTAGTTCTCCCATAGCGGACATCTCAAACTTGTTCTTCATGACTTGTTCAAATTCATTACACAGCTTTTCGTCAGATGACCCAAAGATAATGTCATCAACATATACTTGAACAAGTAGAAAGTCTCTCTTTTTCCATTTGACAAAGAGTGCACTATCTATTCTTCCTCTTGTAAAACCATTCTTAAGAAGATAAGTTGATAGTGTCTCATACCATGCTCGTGGGGCTTGATGTAATCCATACAGAGCCTTATCAAGACGATATACTCTATTTGGATACTGTGGATTAGTAAACTCCGGTGGCTGAGAGACATATACCGTTTCCTTGACTTTGCCATACAAGAAGGCACTCTTAACATCCAGCTGAAAAACTTTCATTTTCTTTGAAGCTGCAAATGCTAAGAATAACCTAATTGCTTCAAGCCTAGGCACAAGTGCAAACACTTCATTGTAATCAATTCCCTCTTGTTGGTTGAAACCTTGAACGACTAGACGAGCTTTATTGCGAATCACGATTCCCCGGTCGTCTTTCTTGCACTTAAACATCCATCTAGTTCCAATTGGATATTCACCAACTGGTAAGGCAACCAACTCCCAAACTTGCAATTTTGAGAACTGAGACTACTCTTCCTGCATTGCTTCTACCCATGAATTGTCCTTCAAAGCCATTTAGACATTCTTAGGTTCAATTTGTGAGATAAAGCATGAGTAGGAACATTGATTGATAATCCCAGTCTCCATGATTGCAACATATAAGCTTGAGTACTCAGATGTACTAGCTCTAGTTTGAACCGATGCATTTGGATCACCAATGATATTCTTAGTTGGATGATCTTTATGAATTCTTGTTGTTGTAATCGGTTCAAGCGGTAATTCATCATTTAAATTGGTGTCAATTTCTTCCAAGGGTGGCATATCCTCATCAGAATTGAACATCTCATCAGAAGTTATTCTATCTGTAACTTCTGACAACCTGTCAGTCTCTTGAGTGTTATTCACCGAAGGTTGTTGTGTGGCACTTGTTGATGCATGATTAGGATCCACAGTAGTCTGATTTAGAGAAGCATTCGATGTTGGAAATGGGCCAATACCCCCATCACCAGACAATAAATGCTCAGAGATTAAAGGATCAACTATGTAATCACACATTGGGACCTTAAATGACTTAAAGAGATCTGAATAATCAAATTGCCAATCTAATCCCTTATGTGAGTCATATGTGTAGCTCGTAACTTCAATGTTATAAACTATTTCCACACGTCCTGAAGACACATTTGTTTGGTGAGTTAGGCACATAACCTAGGAAATATCCTTCGTCAGCCTTCTCACCAAATTTTGGTTGAGAACTAGTTTTCAATAAAGTACATGAAACTCCAAAGGGTTCAAACCCTTTTAAGATTGGTTTCTTATTGTTTAAAAGCTCATAACAAGTCTTGTTCTGCTTTTTAACTATAAGAACCCTATTTAGAACATGACATGCAGTATTCACCGCTTCCGCCCAAAAGATGACCGGAGCTTTGAATCTGCAAGCATCGTTCTTGCTGCTTCAATCAGAGTTCTATTCTTCCTTTCAGCAACACCATTTTGTTGTGGTTCATAAGGTGCACTGAATTGATGTTGAATACCTTTGCTTAAGCAATATACATTCAACGTAGAATTCTTGAACTCAGTTCCATTGTCACTACGAATACTCTTTACTCTCGTTTTGTAGACATTCTCTATTAAATCTAAGAACTCCATAAGAATTCCAGGAGTTTCATCCTTAGATCCCAAAAAGAATACCCACGAGAATCTAGAGTAGTCATCTGTGACAACCAAACAATACCATTTGCCACCTATGCTTCTCTTGCTTATGGGGCCAAAGAGATCCATATGTAGCAATTCAAATGGCATGGAGATGGAATTTTCAGTTTTAGACCTGTGTGGTTTCTTATGCTGCTTTCCTTTTAAGCAAGAAACACACTTGTCTTCAAACTCAAAACGTTTAGGTGGTACACCTAGAACTAACCCATTCTTGGTTATATAGTTCATTTTTCGAAAGTTCAAGTGTGCCATTTTCCGATGCCATAAAACTGAATCTGCTTCAGAAGCCTTGGATAAAAAACATGTCGACTCCATTGAAGATGCAGGAACACCCATGTTGATAGCATAGATATCCCTCTTCCTTGGAGCCCTCATTAAAATCCATATATCAGGAATTACCAGACCCGGATTCAGGACTAAGGCCTCTGTATCATTAAAAAGTACAGGATGACCTTTATCACAGATTTGGGAGACACTCATTAGATTGTGAACCAGTTGTTCAACATAGTTCACATTCTCAAGAGTCAAAGTTCCATTAGAAAATTTTCCTTTCCCAGTGGTTATTCCACCCTTTTCTCTAGCAAATTTACTCGCTGCTTCAGTCCCCCTTTGAAGTCCATCAGTAGACCTCTATCTCTTGTCATGTGTCTTTAGCAACCACTGTCTACGTAACACCAGCTATCTCCGTTCACAGTTTGCTCCTGCACATGACATTTATACACGATTAATCATCAAGAGGGACCCAAGCCATAACAAACTTGGATCTTCCCTCATCATCAACAAATTTAACTTCTTTAAATTAATCCTCTTTCCCATCTGGAGCCTGGATTACTTTCGAAGGAGTTTGAGTTTGTTGAGGAACGGTGGTCTTGGGTCTATGAGGTGAATGAGATGCAAGCCTCCTTGACACATAACCTCGGGATTGTTGTCCTTGATTACGATTATAGTTATACCCGTAGTTAATCCGATGTGTACGTGAAGTAGAACCATTCTCATAATGACTATGGTTTCTACTAGGTGTCCTAAACCTCGTCGGTGTTTGATCTCTAGAATGATTGAAAGTATTATCATTGTGAGTTGAAAGCCGTTTAGGTTTAGGTGGAGAAACACTATGTGTTCCTACTATTTTCAAAATGTTCACAGGTTTAGTTATGAGTTGACTACCCAACCCAGGTTTAGGACTCGACCTGTCTACATTCATCCTAGAAATACCCGGTAACAGATCTCTGTTTACCGGTCTATGTATTGCTTCTGATTTCTTATTTGGACAACGAGAAACCACATGCCCTTTTTGATGGCATTTAAAGCACGACATTAACTTTTTAGACTTAACTTCTTTTGCCTTTTCTAAGTCAGTATGTTCCCGAGTCACTAAAGTTTTACTTTCTTGTTCTTTAATATCCTCAGCATCTAATTCAGGTTTACACTCGTTAGATGTTGGATCTTTAATAACAGACTTCTCTAACTCAGATACCTCTGACTTATTAGTTGGAGTTTTCTCAGAGTTAACAAGCACATCAGTCATTTCTAAGTCTTCATGAGCATTATTGTAATTAGAATTAAATGGAGGAGGTACATCATGACAACCTAATCCAGATTTATCCTTACACTACGTTGAGAACTAATTATATGATCTAAAGTTAAGGAAGATGTCCTATAACTTTCAAACTTACGATTTAACTCAACTAACTTCATTTTAGACTAAGATAGCTCTTGATCTTTATTAACAATATCTTTGTTTAAGTCTCTTAAGTTTAGATACAGACCGTCTATTCTTATAGCTTGTTCATTAATGGTATCTCTAAGTACGGTCTTATCTGCCATATTAGACTTAATCTTTTCTTTAAGAGCTAGTTTATCCTCACTAAGCCTACGGACATCACTTTTTACTAGTTCTAATTCAGATGAGATAGTCCTATGTGATTCAGCATAAACATTCACTTGGGACTGCAAACTAGCAACTAATTGACATACATCAATAAGAGTGAGAGTATCAAGACATAGCCGTTTTTTGTCAGTTTGGAGATCAACCATTTGAGCCACGAAATCTTCAGGACACAGATCCTCCTTTGATCCCAGGTCCAGCATATCATCAACAACTGCTATCACCTTTGTATCCTGTGTTTCCACTTGATACTCTTCTGCAGTTGGCATGTATGATGTGGATGCAACAGTTTTGTCTTGATCATCAATTTCAGCCATGAGAGCTTCGTCAGATAAAGCACTCCAGTCATATGAACCATCAAGCTGTTGAACTACCAAGGCTTTTGATGCTAAGGAAGTGCCTTGTTTTACTGGATTTGCAGCTTGATTTACCTTGGGTCTTTGACATTCCCTAGCAAAGTGTCCAAAATTCTGACAATTATAACACTTTACTTTGGATTTATCAAAACCCGGCTTATTTCCCACCACTCTCCTACCAGTACGCTTCAGGAAATTTTTAACTCTCCTTGACACCATAGTAAGTTGCCACTGGAGATCCATTTCCTCTAAGTCATCTGGATCAATTTGATCATAATCCTCGTCAAACTAAGCAGGATCATTAATCTTTCCTTGAATGTAATTCTCATACGAAGCGACGAATGAAGCAAGCACAGAAAGTTGTTGTTCTACAGATTTCACACTCATCGGCATTTTATGATGCCCTTGAGCTGACTTCTCAGAAGAGACATTCTTGCTTCAATTCTGACTTCCAGCTGAAGCTATAAAACACAAGTCCTCATAGATAATTCACCATTTTCATCAATTCCATCAACCAGTAACGCAGAAGTTGATGTTGATGAAGCATTGGAGAGACTAGATTTTCCATGGTATAGCCCAGGATCCTGTACCTTATCAGAATCTGTATCTCTGGTTTTCTTGGTAAATTCATATCCTTTGAGCTTGTCTATAGCCTGCTCCAGAGTCATCTTAGTGTATCTTTCTTCGTTGTCTTTAATCATCACTCCGTACATTTCCCACTTAGGGGATAAACCCTCAAGAAACTTGTCGGTTTTCTCCCTATCAGTACAAAGTATCTCATGGTCATCCAGTTCGCTTAGGAGATGGTAGTATCTAGTGATATAAGCATCTAGATCTTCTCCTTTTAAGGCTTTAAAGACAGTAAATTGTTTCTTTAAAAGACTCATTTTACCTTCTTTAACCTGTGGACTACTTTCACATCTTTTCTCAAGAGCTACCCAGAGCTCTCTAGCAGTATGAAAAGATTTAGGTTGATGATTAATTTCTCTAGGAAGACTCATTTTGATCGACGAATGAGCTTTGTTTTCAGATTCATAATCCTTTTTCTGCTCATCGTTCATCCGGCTATAAGGAATAGCTACAGTTACATTCTCAACAGTTTGAGTAGGAGCAGTGTATCCATTCTTAATGCATTCCCAAATTACTAGATCATGGAAACGACAATAGGATTCAAACCTATCCTTCCAGCCATAGTAATTTTCAAGTCGGAGCAATTTAGAGGGAACATTAGATTTTCCAATCTCATGGTCCATCTCAATCATTCTACTTAGGTCAGACATCTTTGCAAATCACAGAATTTGAAAATCACACAAAATCAGAATTTAAGTTCGCAGGAACTCAGATCGCAGAATCTCAATTCGCAGGAACTCAATTCGCAGGCTCAACTCGCAGAAACTCAGTTTGCAAAACTCAGTTCGCCAGCTCAACTTAGTTCGCAACTCAACTCGCAGGAACTCAGTTCCCAAGTCTCAGTTTGCATATCTCATTTTGCAGAATCGGCTGTAAACCCCAAAAACGAAAATTTTAGGTTTTTGAACGTCTAAACCCTAAGATTTCAAACGTAAACGAACCTAAAAACTTCCAAAGACTGATTTTGGTCACAAATACGCACCAATTGTACGTAAAACAACCCTAAATCAACCGTTATTAACCCGAATCAACCGTTATTATCCCAAATAACCTCGAACCTACGCGTATCTAGCCGTAGGCTCTGATACCAGTTGTAAATCCATATGTATATGATCAAAAGCGAGGTTATCTTAAGGTATTAAGGTGCGGAATCCCTCAATATAGGATCTAAGACTATTTGTTTCACAATTATTTAGTGAATCGGAATTCTAATATGCTTTGTATTGACTATTAACCAATGTTAAACGATCAATACCTAGCCGTTAGAAGGTTTAATTGCTCTGGAAAACTCAAGAAATTCGTATATGTATTATGGCAAAAGTTAATTAGGTTTAAAACCTAATTTCATTATATAACCGTCTCGGTTCGCGGGTCATGGGCTCCACGAGCTGACTCAGTTCGCAGCCCAACTTGGCCCAGCGAACTGACTTGGTTCGCAATCCAATCTTGACCAGCGAACTGACTCGGTTCGCAGTCAACTTTGGTCAACATTTTTCAGCATTTTAATATTTTTCTCTAAAATGCTTAACAATCAATATTTTTCATTACCAATTCAAAACCAATTAAGCAAGTTTGGCCCAACGGTTGGATCCAAATTTATTTATGTGAGGCTCCAAATTTGACGTCTTCCATAGTCTTTTTATTACAAACTTGATTACAATTGACATTAGTCCTATTACAAGCTAGATCTATTGTCACAAAACATGTCTCAACATAATGTACCTATAATTGCGTTTGTAGGTTCCCCTTGTGACGGATCAACGAGGTAACAAATATATTTGAGTGTGGAATCGTCAAATACACACAACGATAATTAACGAGTAATAACGAATATATAAAGAACACAAATACTAAGTTTTATTGAATATAATCTCGGTTACATTCAAACTAAGATAAAACACTAAGCAATATTAGAACTTGCTCTCTGCTTTGACTAAAACTGATTACCAAAAAAAAAAAAAAAAAAAAAAACCTATCCAAACTGTCATACGAAGCTATGAATATATAATACCTAAGTTCGTATGGGATGGCCCCTACGAACTTGTCCACTCAGAAGCTCATACGAACTTAGTCAACTTGGCTAAGTTAGTATGTCCCTCCAAGTTCGTACCTACATCTAAGTTCGTACAAACTTACATATGCTCATACATAAAATAAAAGACAAAAATTTACAATTATTATCAAATGATCTATTACAAAGTAGATGTTGTCACAAAAGATGTACGAACACACTCCTCGTGACAATAGCTCTAGTTGTCTTCGATCTTGATTCTTTTTAGCTCATTTGATTGCCTGCCCACAATCCTCCTTCAACACAAACCTTCACAACCCTTTGATATCTTATACCTTAATGTCTCCAACTATCTCTGTAGAGAATCTTGTTTACATGAAGCTTCCTCAGATCATCATTGGACAAGTTTACCAGATGTAAACTGTCGTACACACTCAATAATTGCTTCCCTTCAACATCTTCCATCACCGCTGATGTGTAAATATCTAGTTATAAAAATAGTAAAACAAAGCAAAGCTAACTATTACACAACTAGGCAAGTGTACCTAATCGGATAGTAGTATAGCAGTGATAAGTCTACCGGGTAGTCTCTCACAGGAACAGTTTATATGTATTTTAAGAATATTTATCTAATCTATAGTTAAGGAAAAGGGATAATGCCTCTTAATGACAGGCAGTCAAAAGGGTTTTTAAATTAAAGAAAGCAATTAAATGGATAGAATAACCAAAGGGTAGAAGTATGTTCATCTAGACATTTCACCACTAGAGTTGGACAATAACAAGAAAGGTATTAAACGTATAAGAATTATTAATCTAAATTACTTGTTCTCACAAAATAATCGTTTAACTGAAATCCTAAAATGCAAGTGTCCTTGACAAGTTATTAATTCCAATTATGATCAAACAATTCAATTAACTTGATGATTTAATCTATATAATCCTAGTGTCCTAGAGATTACTAATCATATAAGATGTCTCTAAATATGATCCACTAATATTTTAATTCAATAACCTAGTTCAATTCATTTATTGTCTCAAATCAAATGCACAAGATTTATGATCATGTAAATGTAATACTAAACACAAGAGTTTTCACTCATTGAAACAAATATCACATCAATTGAATAGATTAAATAATTAAATACAAGTCGTTCTACAATTAAACATCAAATCATACGATTAAACAATTCTAAATATCAAAAGTCCAACATCTAGGGTTAATACTCTAGATGAACACAAAGTATTTAGTCCATTCTCATGGGTTCAATCAAACAAATACTCATAATAATCAAAGAATAATTCATCATGCAATTACAAATATGAATCAAACATTAACTAAATAAGATTCGGGTGAAAGAGAATTAAACACTAACTTCTATGGTAATTACAAGAGGGTAGATCACTTAGGGTGTCCCCAAAAGCTCTCCAAAACTCCCAAAAATCGTCCTTAATCCGCAGCTAATCCCAAGGTAAAAGATAATTAGGGTTTAGGGTTAATTTAGGCTAAAAAGCTGTAACCGACCCTTCTACCCGGCGGGAAAGGCAAGTACCCGGCGGGTACTAAGGCCTTCCCACCCGGATCAGACTTCTGTACCCGGCTAGGCAAAACTGGTACTTTTCTTGAGTACCCGGCGGGTACTTGGACTACCCGGCGGGTACTTTTCATTTTCAGCCCTAGGTCCCTTCTTGAGAGTTGTAGCCCTCTGAGTTCCGGAGATTTGGGCACTTGAATCACCTCAATCGGAGTCCGTATGAGGGAGTTATGGCCAAAACCGTGGAGCCTCGCAAAAGCTGCAAAAATCTATCAACTCTTCATCTTTTCTTCATTTCTTTTCGATCTCTTCTCGATTATTAACCTGAAACTAAATTAGACTAATTAAGTACTAAAAGATTATAAAATAACTAAAATAATATATAATTTGGATCGATATCGCCCCTATAAATATGTGTAATTTAGGCGATATCAACCGCTTATGCTGTTTTACTATCAACATACCACCATTTTGGCTCGGCAAGAATATCTTGTGGCATTTTCTTTAATGGAACTCTCTTTAAACACTTCACCGGTTTGTAAACCATTTTCATCCACGGCTTGTTAGTTATAGGATCTATCCTAGTTAGATCTAGAACTCGTTTTCCTTCCCATGGCTTCAGATCAACTAATTTATTTGATCTTTCTTCACGCTTAACTATTCTTTCTAATGTTCGAGCGTTAGGATCGTTTTCAACGTTTATTAAATCTAGCCAAGCCAGTTCCTTTAATTCAATCTTCGGCAGCGAGCTAAAAACATTTAGTTTATTTTTCAAGTACCAAATTCCATCATATCTCTTTATTATGAATAGCTTTAGATCTCTATCATAAAACCAACTTATGATCCCTTTTTAAGCTCACTCGATCCACTGACTTTGTTATCTCCTCTATATTTAATCTCCTGTTCCTTTTTGATCTTTCTAAACCACATATTTCGCAGCTCTGCTCTTGATGGTTCTTTGTCAGCATCTGATTCTCCTCCAGGAATTTCATCATTTACGTATCTTAATTCCTCTAAGTCTATCACATTCTCACCAGGTTCATTTTCCGATACTACTCCAGTCACATATTGCTTTGTCACTATGTGTTCATCTATATCAGCATTAGCATCTGGTATTATTTCCTCATCTGACCTCCAATCTGTAACATCTTTAGCCAAGATCTCTTATTCCTCTAATTCTGACTCGCTACTATTAGACACATCCAAATTTAGAAGTGCTTCAATAGTGTCTGTCTCGGTAAAATTCACTGGAGTTTGTTCACTTCCACTACCACCATCTTTTTGACTAGACTCTCCCTGAGCTTGTGCAACTTGTGTACCAAGTCTTCCCGTTGAAGAGCTAGGCAGCTCACCTTCTTTCGGTGCATTGGGATCATCGTCTATGTCTTCATCATGCTTTTTCTTCAACTCATCCTCCTTACATCTAGTCTTCTCCCCCTAAGCTGCCTCGCGCTTCATCAGATTGAAGATCAACTTCTCGTTGTGCAGACATTGCTCCTCCAAACTCTCATTCCGGGCAGTAAGATTCTGAATGTGAACTTTCTGACTAGCTACTAGCTCAGTCAAAGAAGTGGCCGGAGCAGCTGGTGTAAGTATGGGAGTAGGTGCGGTGGGGATGGGTGTAGTAGTTGTTGTTGGTGTGAGAGTGATTGCGGGTATAGTTGTAGTGACAGGGGTATCAGTGGGCTCCTTGATAACGACCCCAGGAGCACGTCTTCTTTTGGACGGCCTAGTAAAGGATGGGGCGTCGTCATCATCAAAATCATCAGTGTCATCTCTAAGAATATAATCATCATCTTCATTAACTTTTTGTTTACCCTTGGCTATAGTAGAACGAGCCCCAGAGCGAGTTCTGAGAACCTTAGACTGATAGATATCCAATGGTGGAGTGTCATCGTCATCATCGCTATCATTCTCGCTCTCAGTCTCTTCACCATCACGTGCCAAACTCTTCATCACATCATCTGCAACTTCGTCGTATTGATCAATATGCTCTAAATCTTGCGCAATGTTCTCTTGTGGATCAACCATATGAAAGTCCGTGTGTATAGGATCGATAACGAGGTTATCTAAGGTATTAAGGTGCGGAATCCCTCAATACTAGTTATAGGATCTATAACGATTTGTTTCGCAAATATAGCGAGTCGTATTACTAATATGCTTCGTATTGATTATCACAAATATTGAACGATCAATACCTAGCCTTTAGTAAGTTTTGAATATCTCTGGAAAATTAGTATTCGGTTTTGGTAAAAATTCAGCAAAAGTTAATTAGGTTTCAGACCTAATTTTCATATATAACCGTCTCAGTTCGCGGGTTTGGGCTCTGCAAAATGACTCAGTTCGCAGCCCATCTTGGCCCAGCGAACTGACTCGGTTCGCAGTCCAATCTTGTCCTGCGAACTGACTCAGTTCGCAGTCAAACATGGTCAACATATTGTTTTTCTTTTACTCGAAAATGTTTACCAACTAATATTTTTCATTACAATTAAAAACCAATGTACAAACTTGATAAGAATTACACTAGTCCTATTACAAGCTAGATCTGTTGTCACAAAACATGTCTCAACAGACTCCCCCTTGACAATAGCTCTACTACATATGAGTCGGAAGTCTTTCGATATGAAGAGACATAATTCATATATTAGATATTACACGTATTTAACTCGTAAGTTCTTAAGATGAAACGTAAATCTAATAAATAATCAGTTCGTTTTGCAAAGTCAACTAAAGTCAAAAGATTGAGTTCGCTTCGCAAGGTCAAGCAAAGTCAATAGGTCTGTTCGCTTCGCTTCGGTCAATAGCGGTTTTGTCACATTTAATTAACATGAAGGACAGACAATTAGTTTAACATATATTGATGAACTTATATAATCTACGAATCGTAATTGAACGATTAAGTTGTGAAACTTAATTATCAATTATAGTCGTTAATTATATATATACAGTCAATAAGTCTAACTGGATTCTTAACCTGTTACAAAAAATCTCATATTAAATATATAAATCAATTTTAAAAGTCGTAAGTCATATATACCGAACATATGGTTTTACATGTTCACATTTAAGTCCACATGACTAACCATATAAAATATCAACTCATAATCAAGTTAATAATCAGAATCCCATGCAATGCATACAAGTCTAAATAAGATTATTTTTCACTTGTTTTGTAACCATAGGTCAACACGAAAGAGAAGGTCATAGAATAATTTAAGGCCAAAGGGTAAAACGATAAAAATTATAACATAAGAACTACAAATGAATATTCAAAATAAACAGTGGTATCAAGTACCTTTTATTAATGAAATAAGATAAACAATACATATTAGAGGCGTTAAAAGTTTATCTGCCAAGGGATCATATTAGAAAGAATAGGCGGGACCAATTGTTTATTAATAAGTCTAAGAAAATTGTTAGTATACATACCTCATGAAATTCACAATAAGTTACAGAAAACTTACAACTTAACCATTTATCAACTTATATTTATGAAAGTATAACTTGGTTACCTTGCTCCACAGAAAATAACACGTTCGTTAACCATACTTTTACAATAATTAAGAATGAATGATTCATCAAAGTGAAACGTTCAATTTTCATAGACAGTTCAAGACGATTATCGATATTATGATCCAAATAAACAAATTATACACTGATTTCCAAGCAGACCTTTATTGTTAGTATGCATATTAACTAATGTGATCCATAATACGTCATACTGAGAAATCAAGTAGAACACATAACACTGTATCTTTCACATTCAAGGTAGAGGTTACTAAATGATGTTCTTGTCGAAATATATAACATTTCCTTGAGTTATTTTAAAGTTTTGACAAACATCAAACCTATTTTGAAGATACTAGTGGTTCTAGGTCTGTACTTAGTACAACAGAAGATCTCTTAGTATAATCAAGATAAGTTTGAGACCATTGGCAAAACTAAAAGTTTCAGATCTGTACTTAGTACAACAAAGTCACCAGTAGTTTTACTAATAGCCATAATTCTTACTATTTGTCTTGACATATATGCATAGATCCTTGATAACAATGTATAGTTATACTATCATTCAACAATTAAGACTTATGTCATACATCATATATCAGATCACACTAGATAACACATAGGAGAATTATTACTTATTATATGCTCAGAAATCATAGCAGAATATGCCTACCAGTACATCATATAATGAAGCTGTCTAGATTTCATTTATTCGAAGCAAATTATAGCGTGTGGAGAAAGGTGTATAATAAAATAAATATAAGTAAAGGCCTGGTTTTAAAGATGTAACGTTAATGTAACTTATTGGAATCTACTAGTAAATCTAACTGAAGACTGTTACTTATTATTGTTAAGCGTATTCCCCTAATGTACTATCATTTCCCAACAGATAAACAGTTAACTTATTTATCCGAGGCGATTCCCCTTAGGTAACAAGCAAATGAATGCCATACGCCTAATCTTTTATTTTATTTTATTTATTTTTTATTTTTATTTTTATAAATAAAACTAACTGTTAATTATTACAAAAGTACCCTTTGGAAGACTAATCATTCTGGATTTCTCATTCCATTCAATTGAACCAATGTCTCAAATCGAGCTCTGTCGATTGCCTTGGTGTATAAAACATGAATATAGATATAGATTTGTAATCCCTGTCTCTTTCATTTCAGCATATAAGGCTGTGTGAAGCCTTAGATATAAGACATGTTGACTCCATTGAAGTAATAGGAACATCCATGTTGATGACATAAATGTCCTTCTTCCGTGGAGCCCTCATCAATATCCATTTTTCGGGAATAATGAAACCCGGCTTCAGGACTAAGGCCTCTGTCTCATTGAAATGTACAGGATGACCTTTATCAGCAGTGAAATGAGCTCGCTGTTTCAAACCTCCTTTGAAGTCTTTCAGTAGACTTCGAGTTCCTGTCATGTGCCTATAACAGCCACTGTCTACGTACCACCAATTGTTGTCGCTCACAGTATGCTCCTGCACATGACATCTGTACACAATTAATTATCAAGAGGGACCCAAGCCATAACAGACTTGGATCGTCCCTCATCATCAACAAATTTAACTTCTTTAAAGTAACCCTCTTTCCCATCAGGAGCCTTGATTACTTTCGAAGGAGTTTGAGTTTGTTGATGAACAGTGGTCTTGGGTCTATGAGGTGAATGTGATGCAAAACTCTCTGACACATAATCTTGGGATTTTTGTCCTTGGTTACCATTATAGTTATACCCGTAGTTAATCCCATGTGTACATGAAGTAGAACCATTCTCATAATGACTATGGTTTCTACTAGGGGTCATAAACCTCGACGGTATTTGATCTTTAATAGAATGGTCAGACCGTTTAGGTTTAGGAGGAGAGATACTATGAGAAGCATCTCTTTTAAGAATATTTACAGGTTTACTACCTAATCCCGGTTTGGTACCTATCCTGTCTATACTCGAACTAGAGATATTATGTGTCTTATCGTTATTCACGAGCTTATATGGTGCTTCTAACTTCTTATTAGGATAACAAGAAGACACGTGTCCTTTTTGGTGACACTTGAAGCAAGACATCTACTTATGTGACTTAATCACTTTTTCACCCTCTTTCTTAGTCTGAGCTGAAAACACTAAAGGTGAATTATCTTGTTCCTTAATATACTCATCATTTACATTAGTATCAACCATCATTTCATGTTGGGACATGTTTTGTGACAACAGATCTAGCTTGTAACAGGACTAGTGTATTTATTGTCAAATTTGTATAAAATTGGTTTAGACTCGTAAATATATGATATTAATTTGTTATTATTATTTGTTTATTATATTTAGACAAGTAACGAATTCAAGTTAAAGTCAAAGTCGCAAATTGAGAAGTCAACTCGCAAGTCATAAGACTTGCGAGCTGAGATCTCAACTCGCAACATATCTGGATTCGCAAGTCTCACCTGCGAGTTTAGATCTGGGTTCGCAGCTCTGGCTTGCGAACTGAGATGGCTGTGCGAGATGAAGTCAACTCGCAAGGCCCATGGGCTGCGAGTTGAGTCAACTCACAAGGCCCATGGCATGCGAGTTGAGTCTGATATAAATAAAAATTGTTGTGCATTTTTATTGGTATCCGTGCCATTTATTACACACAACATTAAAATATTCACCACCTCGTTTTTCGTGCAGATATATTTATTATAGTATTAAAGGCTCGGTTTTGAGTGATTAACTTAGTTAATAATCAAAACGAAGCCCTTTAATTGATAATAAAGTTATATAAGCTTAAACCTAACATATTGAGGGATTCCGCACCTCAATACTTAAAGATAATCCGTTATCGAACCAAGATCTAGCGACCTTACAATTGGTATCAGAGCTTTCGGGCTTAGAAACATTGAGGTTTCAAGGTTTTAGGTTATATAACATCTTTAGGGTTGTCTTACGAACGAAATCTACTGATTTATTCGTAAAAATACCAAAAAGTTTCAGTTCCCAGATTTCGAGGCGCCGTTTTGCGAGTTGAGATTAGGGTTTCAGCTGTTACTTGCGAGTTGAGTTTCCTTTGCGAGTTGAGATCACTTGCCTGCGACTTGAGATTCACCTGCGAACTGAACTTACAAAATTGTGTGATTTGACAACTTTTGAGACTTCCTAAGATGTCTGATTTGAGTAGAATGATAGAAATGGAACACGAGGTCGGTAAATCTAATGTTCCACCGAAATTGCTCAGACTCGAGGACTATTATGGATGGAAAGACAGATTCCAAAGTTACTGTAGATTCCATGACATAACTATTTGGCTGTGCATTAAGAACGGATATGTTGCACCTACTGTTGTGGTAGAGAATGCAACTGTGATTGTGACTTACGACAGAATGAATGACAATCAAAAGAAGGAATTCACTATTGATAATAAGGCACATTCATCGATAAAAATGAGCCTTCCCAAGGAAATCAATCACCAATTGAAGTCCTTTCACACAGCTAAAGAGCTATGGGATGCTCTAGAGAAAAGGTGTGAGGGAAGTCCTCAGGTGAAGGCCGGCAAGTGTAATCTTCTGAAAAAGCAGTTTATGGTATTTAAAGCTTTTAGAGAAGAGGACCTTGAAGCCTACACTACCAGATTTTATCATCTATTGAGTGAGCTTGACGACCACGACATTTTCTACAATGACAAGGAAAAAACCGACAAATTTATTGAGGGTTTGCCTTCAAAGTTGGAAATGTATGGTATCATGCTCAAAGATAATGATGAACGGTACGCCACTATGACCCTAGAGCAGGCTATTGACAAGCTCAGGGGTTATGATTTCTCCAAGAAAACTAGAGATACAGATTCTGATCATCTACAGAATCCAGGTCTATACCATGGAAAGACTAGTATCTCAAATGCTTCATCCAATTCGACCACTGCACAATTTGCTGGTGAAATTGATGAACTTGGTGAAATGTTGACCGAGGATCTATGCTTTATAGCTTCAGTAGAAGCGAGAAACGAAGTAAGAACACTTCTTCTGAGAAGTCAACTCAAGGGCATCATAAAATGCCAATGAGTGTGAAATCAGCAGAACAACAACTTTCTGTGCTGGCTTCGTTCGTTGCTTCCTATGAAAATTACATACAAGGGAAGATTAATGATGCTGCACAATTTGATGAGGATTATGATCAAGTAGACCCGGATGACTTAGAGGAAATGGACCTCTAGTGGCAGCTTGCTATGGTGTCAAGGAGGGTTAAGAATTTCCTAAAACGTACGGGTAGAAGAGTTGTTGGAAATCGACCTGGGTTCGACAAATCCAAGGTCAAGTGTTATAAGTGTCAAGGTTACGGACACTTTGCCAGGGAATGTCAACGACCGAAGGTTGATATTGGCGCTGCAAAACAAGACTCGGGAAGTACTTTGACTTCCAAAGTCTTAGTGGTTCAACAAATCGATGGTTCCTATGATTGGTCCACTCAGCCTGAGCAAGCTCTCATGGCTGAGATAGACGATCAAGAGAAACCAATTGAATCAACTTCATACATGTCAACTGCTGAGAAACTTCAAGCTAATGTGCCACACATGGAAGTCAAGGGGAGGGATGAAGATGTGCTCTACATCAACTCGACTGAAGAAATGAGTCCCGATGACTTCGTTGCATACATGGCTGACGTTCAGATAGATAAGAAAAAGGTATGTCTGGATCTTCTTACTCTTACTGATGTTTGCTATTTAGTTACTAATTTGCAAACTCAGGTTAGTGTTTTTGCCGAATCTAACAAAACCTTAACATCCGAATTAGATATAGCTAAGTCTGATGTTCGTAGGTTAGGTGAGGATAAGCTAGCATTGACTGAAAAAATTAAGAGTGATGCTTCCGATAAGACTAGTCTCACTGACATAATTAATGAACAATGTGTTAAGATAGACGGGTTATATCTGAACCTTAATGAGCTAAATAAAAATATTGCTATTAGGGATAATGAGCTCTCAGAGTCTAAAATGAAGTTGGTCGAGCTAAACCGTAAACTTGAAGGTTATAGGACATCTTCTTTGACCTTAGATAGAATCATTAGCTCACAACGTAGTGTGAAGGATGTAACTAGCCTAGGTTACTCTGATGTTCCTCCGCCTTTTAATGCAAATTACACTACTACTCCAATTGACTTAGAGATGACAAATGCGAATCCTGAAACTGAGGATTTGGAAACTCAAGAGTCTGATGCATATGAGACACAGAAGGATATCTTTAACGACTCATCATTGGACATCAGTAAGATCAAGTCATTCACTAAAGTATAATTTGTCTCGAGTGGAATGATAGGTAGTACTGATGTAAATGATGAGGTAATTAAGAAACAAAAGGATTTATCTTCAGTGTCTTCGGATCAGACAAAGAAGGAAACAGCTAAGACTGTTAAGTCACGAAAGCAGATGTCATGCTTCAAGTGTCACCAAAGGGGACATGTGTCTTCATGTTGTCCTAATAAGAAGAGTGAAGCTACACATAAGCGTGTGACTAATGATAAGACTCAGAACATCTCTAGTTTGAGTACAGACAAGTTAGGTACCAGACCGGGAATTGGTATTAAACCTGTAAATGCTCTTAAAAGAGATGATTCTCACAGCGTGTCTCCGCCTAAACCTAAACGGACTGAACACTTTAAAGATCAAATCCCGTCGAGGTTCATGACTCCCAGTAGGAATCATAGTCGTTATGAAATTGGTTCTACTTCAAGGAACCAAAGTCATATTGAGAATGGTTTGACTTCACGCACACGAGGAGTTAACCAAGGGTCCTACAATAGTCGTAACCAAGGGCAAAAATCCCAGGGTTATGTATCGGGGAGGGTTGGAAATCAGTCAACTCATAGACCCAGGACCACTAATCACAGCAAGCTGATGCTCCTTGAAAGGTGACCAAAGCTCCTAATGGAAAGGATGGTTACTTTAAAGAGCTACAGTTTGTAGATGATAAGGGACAAACCAAGACCGTAATGGCTTGGGTCCCTCTTGATAACTGATTGTGTACAACTTGTATGTGCAGGAGCAGACTGGGAACAACGATAATTGGTGGTATGTTGACAGTGGATGCTCCAGGCATATGACAGGAACTCGAAGTCTTCTAACAGACTTTAGAGGTAGATTGAGACAGGGAGTACACTTCGCTGGTGATAAAGGAGGAGTCATTACCGGGAAAGGAAAAGTTTCAAATGGAACTTTGACTCTTGAGGATGTGAGTTATGTTGAAGAACTGACCAACAACCTAGTGAGTGTTTCTCAAGTCTGTGATAAAGGTCACCCTGTTCTCTTCACTGAGAAAGAGGCCTTGATCCTGAAGCCGGGTTTTATTATTCCTGACAAATGGATACTGATGAAAGCTCCAAGGAAGAAGGACATTTATGCTATCAACATGAATGCTCCTATCACTTCAATGAAGTCTACTTGTCTGTTATCCAAGGCTTCAGAATCAGACTCTCTCCTATGGCATAGGAAAACGACACACCTAAACTTTCGTAAAATGAACTATATAACAAAACATGAGTTAGTTCTGGGTGTACCACCGAAGAGTTTTGCATTTGAAGACAAGTGTATATCCTGCTTGAAAGGAAAACAACATAAGAAACCACACAAGTCTAAAACTGTGAACTCTATTTCCTCGCCTTTTGAGTTGCCACATATGGATCTCTTTGGACCCATAAGCAAGAGAAGCATAGGTGGCAAATAGTATTGTTTGGTTGTGATAGACGATTACTCTAGATTCTCTTGGGTGTTCTTTTTGGGATCTAAGGATGAAACTCCAGGCATTCTTATGGAGTTTCTAGATCTAATAGAGAATATCTATAGAAAAAGAGTTAAGAGAATTCGTAGTGACAATGGAACAGAATTCAAGAACTCAATGATCAATATCTATTGCTTAAGCAAATGGATACAACATCAATTCAGCGCACTTTATGAACCTCAACAGAATGGTGTTGCTGAAAGGAAGAACAGAACGTTGATCGAAGGGGCTAGAACAATGCTTGCAGATTCAAAGTTTCCGGTCATCTTTTGGGCAGAAGCGGTGAATACTGCATGTCATGTTCTCAATAGGGTTCTTACGGTTAAAAGGCTGAACAAAACTTGTTATGAGCTTTTAAACAATAAGAAACCTAACTTAAAAGGGTTTGAACCTTTTGGAGTTTCATGTACCTTGTTGAAGACTAGCCATCAACCTAAATTTGGTGAGAAGGCTGACGAAGGATATTTCCTAGGTTATCTGCCTAACTCACCAAACAAACGTGTTTTCAATAAAACTACGGGACGTGTTGAAATAGTTTATAACATTGAAGTTACGAGCTATACACATGACTTACATAAAGGATTAGATTGGCAATTTGATTATTCAGATCTCTTCAAGTCATTTAAAGTCCCTATCAGTGACTATGTCAGTAATTCAGAGATTCCTGAGCATTTATTGTCTGGAGATGAAGTTCCTACTCCTTCTCCGACATCAAATGTTCAAACGTCTGAAATTAGGACTATTGTTGATTCTGATGAAGTCTCACCTATTGAGTCACAACAACCTCAAGTGGATATACCTCAAGAGAGTGAAGATCCTGAAATTGCTTCTCAAAGGATTGTGGATGATATTCTCACTCCTTTGAGACAATTAAGGATATCTACTACTAATGACGGTATTCTACCATTGGAGGAAATTGGTGCTATAACCTACAAGATGATATTCCAGTTGAACTTGTAACCTCAACAAGATTAAATAGGAATCATCTGATCGATAATATCATCGGTGATCCAAATTCTCCTGTTCTAACTCGGAATCAATCAAAAGCTAGTACATCAACTCACTCAAGCTTGTATGCTGAGATGAACGAGACAAGGATTACAAATCTATGTCTATATTCATGCTTTATCTCACAAATTAAACCTAAGAATGTTCAGATAGCTTTGAAGGAAAATTCGTGGGTCGAGGCAATGCAGTAAGAATTGTCTCAGTTCACAAAATTGCAAGTTTGGGAGTTGGTTGATTTACCCGTTGGAGAATATCCAATTGGAACTAGATGGGTATTTAAGTGCAAGAAAGACGATCGGTGAATCGTGATTCGCAATAAAGCTCGTCTAGTTGTTCAAGGTTTCAATCAACAAGAGCGGATTGACTACAATGAAGTGTTTGCACCTGTGGCTAGGCTTGAAGCAATTAGGTTATTCTTAGCATTTGCAGCTTCAAAGAAAATGAAATTTTTTCAGCTGGATGTTAAGAGTGCCTTCTTGTATAGAAAAGTCAAGGAAACGGTGTATGTTTCTCAACCACGGGGATTTACTGATCCAAAGTATCCAGATAGAGTATATCGTCTTGATAAGGCTCTATATGGATTACATCAAGCACCGAGAGCGTGGTATGAAACATTATCTACTTATCTTCTTGAAAATGATTTTACAAGAGGAAGAATAGATAGTACACTCTTTGTCAAATGGAAAAAGAGAGACTTTCCCATTGTTCAAGTATATGTTGACGATATCATCTTTGGGTCATCTGACGAAAAGATGTGTAGTGAATTTGAACAAGTTATGAAGAACAAGTTTGAGATGTCAGCGATAGGTGAATTGACATTTTTCTTAGGATTGCAAGTCGATCAAAAGAAAGATGGATATTTCAATAATCAGACTAAGTATACTAATGAGCTTCTAGAACGATTTAAGATGGAAGAATCTAGAATTTTTCATACTCCTATTCCGGAAGCTCATGGAATTGGTCCAGATACATCGAGTGATAAAGACGTGGATCCTACTCTTTATAGGGCCATGATTGGATCATTAATGTATCTTACAGCATCGAGGCCTAATATAATGTTTCTAGTATGTGTCTGCGCAAGATATCAAGCTACTCCTAAAGAATCTCACATGCAAGCTGTAAAACGAATTTCTTCGTTACCTCAAAGGGAAGCCGAAGCTGGGACTTTGTTATCCGACTGATGGAGACTTAGATTTTGTGGCTTACACTGATTCTGATTACGGAGGATGCAATCAGAATAGAAAGTCTACAACTGGTGGATGTCAATTCCTAGGAGGTAGACTAGTCTCTTGGCAGTGCAAGAAGCAAACCTCAGTCGCCATTTCTACATGTGAAGCTGAGTATGTTGCTGCTGGCAGCTGTTGCTCTCAAGTATTGTGGATACAACAGCAACTACGGGATTATGGGTTGAGTATAACAAATACTCCTATGATGATTGATAATGAATCAACGATCTCTATTACCAATAATTCGGTCAAGCACAGTAAAACTAAGCACATTGATATTTGACATCACTTTATTAGAGACTGTGCTGAGAAGAACCTGATAAAGTTAGCTAAGGTTCCATTCGTGGATAATTTAGCAGATTTATACACCAAAGCATTCGACAAAGCTCGATTTGAGAAATTGGTGCAACTGAATGGAATGAGAAATCCAGAGTGATTAGTCTTCCATAGGGTTTTTATGTGATAGTTAGTCATTTTTCTTCTATAATCTAAAAAAAAAAAAAAAAAAAGGGGGGGGGGATTTAGGCGTATGACATTCATTTGCTTGTTACCTAAGGGGAATCGCCTCCGATAAAAAGGGTTAAGTCTTTATCTGCTGGGAAATGATAGTACATTAGAAGAATTAGCTTAATAATTGTAGGTAAAAGTCTTAAGTTAGATGTGTTAGTAGATTCAAGTATGTTACATTAACTTTACATCTCTAAAACCAGGATTTTACTTATCTTTATTTTACTTTACATCTCTAAACAACTTCATTATATGATGTACTGGTAGGCAAATTCTGCTTTGATTTTTGAGCATATAATAAGCTATAATACTTCTGTGTGTTATCTCGTGTGATCTGCTATATGATGTATGACACAAGTCTTAATTGATGAAAGATAGTTTGATCATACACTGTTACTAAGAATCTATGGAAATATGTCAAGACAAATAATAAGAATTATGGCTATTAGTAAAACTACTGGTGTCTTTATTGTACTAAGTACAGACCTGACTCCTTTAGTTTTGCCAATGGTTTCAGACTTGTTTTGTCTATACTAAGGGATCTTATGTTGTACTACGTACAGATCTAGAATCACTAGTATCTACAAAACAAGTTTGGTGTTTGTCACATTTTAAATTCACTCAAAGGTATGTTATATGCTTCGAAAAGAACATCATTTAGTAACCGCTACCTTGAATATGAAAAATACAGTGGTATGTGTCCTACTTGATTTCTCAGTATGTCGTATTTTGGATCACATTAGGTAATATACATACCAACAATAAAAGATTTGCTTGGAAATCATTGTAGACTTTGTTTATATGGATTATAATACCGGTAATTGTCTTGAACTGCTTATGATAATAAATCGTTTTATTTTGATGAATATATTATATTCTGTGGAGATAGGTAACCAAGTTATACTTTTATAAATATAAATTGATAAATGGTTAAGTTGTGAGTTTTTCTGTAACTTATTGTGAATTTCATGAGGTATGCATACTAACAATCTTCTTAGAATTTTACTCATCAAATTAATTAAATTGTTTCCTTCTAATATGATCCCACTGTCGATAATTTCTTAATGCCCTCGATTAGGATGTCTTTATTTTATTTTATTGTATTTTATTTTTCGTCTATGTATTTCATTAATACAAGGGTACTTGATACTGTTGATACATTAGTATGTCTGTCACTTGGTCTAGGTTTTGAGTTGTAATTAATTAGTTAGATTCTGTATTAGGCGATATTGGTAATATCGCTTAGGCGATATTGACAATATCGCATAGGCGATATCACCAATATCGCCTACATCACTGATTAGTTACCTATAAATACTTGGTTAGGGTTTCAGTTTTGGTGTTGTTCAACACCTACGAATTGGTGTGCAGCCTGTGGTATTCTCTGGTCAGTATTTGTTAGTCACAATTTGTGTTTTGATTAATACAAAATATTAGTGATTGTGTGTTATGTTTTAGTTTATAACGTACATTGAATAGCTATTGATTTCCGCGCTCTAGCTATTGAATATTGATTTCTTGTTAAAGGTCTGTCCTTATTCGGTCCTACAATTGGTATCAGAGCTATTTATCCATTGGATTAGTGGTTATTGAATCAATAATTAGTACGTTAAAAACGCTAAATAACTAGTTTTCATATAGATTAATTGATTAATAGTCTTAAATCTGTTTAACTAGTGTTTTTCTGTGTTTTCTGGATTTGTGTTCGTCATTTGCAGCCTTAAAATTTGATTAAATCGTTAATATTTGTATTTTTAGGGTTTACAGCCGTTTTAGCGATATTAGAAGCGATATTTCCATAATATCGCCTCTAGGGTTTTAGCGATATTACCTGATTTGAACTCATTAATTTGAGCGATATCTCTAGCGATATTACTAGAGATATTAATTAATATCGCCTAGTTAATTTTAGCGATATTAATTAATATCGCCTTTGTCATTTTGATTTTGATTTGCGCTTTAACTAGCGATATTGATAGCGATATCATCAATATCGCTCAATCATCAGCATCTTAGCGATATCATCAATATCGCTATAACTGTTTTAAATCAGAATTTTAAAATAAAACAAAGTTTTATCCTACTTAATACATTCTAAAATGTCTACTTTACAAGCTGTTAATGCTATGTTAAAACACAATGCTGAGGTTGGTAGCGCAAACAAACCTCTATTCTTTGCACCTGGAATGGAGTATTCTGAATGGCGTGGTCGATTTTTATCTTTTGTTGCTTTTACTGACCCTGAAATGGAGATACCTTTGATCGAGCGATATGTTCGACCGGTTGCAAGTGGAGAACATGTGGGTATACCTCCTCCAAAACCCATTCGTTCAATGACTGTTGAGGAACGCAATGCATGGGAATGTGAACGAAAGACTCATTCTGCTATAACCATGTCTCTACCTGCCGATGCTATGAAAATGTTCAAACAACATGACATAGCTTATGATATGTGGAATGGTATAACTGAAAGATGTGGAGGGACTACTGAATACAAGCAAAGTAAGCTGGAATTAGTAAAGAAACAGTATGATCTATTTGATATTCAGAAGAACGAGACGGTTAAGGACTTGTTCTGTAGATATTCACGTCTTGTGAATGAACTGACTGAGGGTGGATACAAATTCAGTTCTATAGAGGTCAACAAGAAACTGTTAAATGCTCTACCTCCTCACTGGGGAACTCGAGTGCTAATGATGGAGAATGATCCAGATGTATTGGCAATGACTTTGGATCAACTTATTGGCAAATTAGAAACATGTGCTTTGGATATTCAAAAGAAAAGCACAAGATCCAGTTCTTTGCTTCCTGATACTAGTAGTTTTGGATATGGAAGTACAGCTCTTTTATCTGGACCTTCTACTGCTGTATCTAAACCTAATTACTCGTCTGATAATAATTCGGGTGGAACATTCTCTTCTTTCACTGCTCAACCATCTTCCTCTGCTACTGCATCTCACAATGAGCATGCAGTAATCTTCAATGCATTTTTATCATCATATGATGATTTTTTATCAAAGAGGATTAGCTCGGTAGATCTCACTGATGAAGACTTTTGCACAAGTTGATCCTGATGAACTAGAAAGAGTGGATCTTCGTTGGAACATGGCTATGCTTACCAGAAGAACGAAGACATATTTGAAGAGAACATGAAAGAAATCTCTTGAAGACGTTACTGATAAAACTAGCATGGGTTTCGATAAGTCCAAGATTAGATGCTACAAGTGTCAAAATCTGGGACATTTTGCTAAAGAATGTGAGAAAGGTAGACAACCGTCTACTGGATTTACAAAACCTTCTACTTTCAACAAAGAGAATGAATTCGCCAAGGCAGCTCTTCTGATGGATGAAGAAGCCTATGATTTTTTTGCTATGGACGATCAAGATAACGTAGCTCTTATGGCGGATGTTCAAAATGAGGTAGCCTTTGATTCGTTTAATTGTAATTCCTGTATCACACTAACTGGTAAAATCAACAGGTTCATAGTAGATAATGATCGCTTGAATACAGATCTAACCAATCTTATTGAAGCGAACAAAGTTTTAAAAGATAACGAAAAAGTCTTTACTGTAAATCAGAAAACCCTTATTGACGAAAAGAAAGAGTTAAAGGCAATGATTTTTAACAAACAAGATGAAATTGACAGTTATTTAAAACTCATTTCACATCTTAAAAAGGAACTTGCTGAAACTCAATATGAAAATGTTGATTTAAAACGAAGACTTGCAAATATCTCCACATCTACTATGGTCTTTTCCGACATTCTGCAAAATCAACGGACTGATACGAAGAGTAAGGCAGGAATTGGTTATCACAACCAACCTCCTCCCTCAAATTTGAATCAGCCCAGTCTTTCGCAGGACGAAATTAAAGACTTTGTACCTTCTGTCCTCAAGAAGGATACAAATCCTGTGATGAAACCAGTTATTGTTAAGGCTGCTGATGACAAGCGACCTGAATTGCCTAAAGCTCTGAGTTCAAATAACAAGAAGGTTGAGCCAATTAAGCCTAAATTTGAACCAATCATGTTTGCACTTTCAACAAATGTTGAAGAGGTGGTAGAGGTGGAGGATGTAACTCACGAGGTTACACAGAAAGTTGAGAAGAATAACCTCAAACCTGAAAATTTCATCTTTACTAACGAGGGTAGAGGTGGAATGTTTTCTAAAAAGAAACCAGTAATCAAGGATTTAAAAATGAAACTAGAGGAGAATATTCAAAATAGTAAAGTTTCAATTAAAAATCCTTCTTCAAAGATTACCTCAACTGCAAATATGTTTACTCCATCATGTTCGCATAAGTGTTCATGTGCAGTAAATGTATCTGGGCCTCGTATGGTTCCTCTTTCACCAAAACCACTATTGAGTAATGATCAAACTTTCCGAGAGAGACGATCATGGTTCTACTGTAAGAAGCAGGGTCATCTCATTAATCAGTGTCCGGTGCTTGCTAGAAAATGGGCATCACGAAATGATCCACGTCATGTGTGGATCCCAATGGGTGATCTTTTAATCAAATCAAGAGGAGAAGAAGACAAGAACATAAGCAAAATGATATAAAGTTTGGACAAAATGATAAACAAATGAGATAAAACTTTATATTACTCAATCCCCAAAATATTCTCTCAAAGTGAGTGTAGCAGCCAAAATACAGAGAATAAAGTGAGTGCAAAATGTCTAACCCTAAATATCTCTAACTTTGATATTTATTCTAAACAAACTGGCCATTTTGCGACACAAGCCTTGTGTCGCAAAGATCACTATTGCGACACAAGCACTGTGTCGCAGTACACAGAGAAGGTAATTTTTCTAAGTTTATTACATATACAGACACAGTACAGAGTTGACCAACTGACAGACACTCTAAGATGCATCAACAAACTCCCCCGTGTCTTCAGCTTGGTCTTCAAGATATTCGTTCAAACCCAGCCTGCTGGAAATACACCGCCAGCGTGTATTCCATGTGTCACACACACATTGACAATCCTCTGAAATTGAAGTGCGAACTTCTTGTTCATCACGTTCTTCTCATTGAAGCGAATCGGATTGTCAAATTGTTTTCTCAGATCTTTCTTAGAGAAATTTATTAAGCTCATCGGATCAAAAACTCTGAATTGAGTTTTCTTCAAGTTATAAAGTGAGCTCTTCTCTGGTTGCTCGGTTTCAGGCACAAATATCAAAACTGCCTCACCAGTATGAGCATCCAGTTCCCAGTAATGAAGTCTTCTTAGAAAGTCCAAGGGAACTGTCTCCAGAGGTATCTTCTTCAAGCACTCAGCCGGAGGATAACGCATTTTGATCAATGGCTGTTTGGTGACAGCATCTAACCGTTTCTTATATATAATTCTTGTTCCCAATGTCGGTTTGATGAAACTGTACCGTTTAGTGCGAATTTCACGTTGAAGAGTAGATTGAATGAAGTTGGCACGATCGTCTTTCGAAGGATTAATCAAAGCAAGCCGAGCGAGACGATTGATTTCTCCTTTTGGCAAGGTGCTCAGCTTTGAGAAAGATCTATTGAAATATTGGATACCATCAAGTCTTTTGATCATAAATAATCCATTTGAGATCTTCCCACTCTTTATCAGTCCAGTATACACTCCAGTGACCTTGTATGATTTGCAGGTGACCGGTACTTGTTTCCCATCTTTTCCGTGCGGCCACCATTTAGCAAGTCTTTCATCTTTGGTCTCAATCGGTTCATCATCAGGAATAGGAGTCTCTGATGTTCCTTCATCTTGAGTCTCAGAAATATTATCAGTTTTGTCTTTAGAAGAATCTGACTCAATAATTGGAGCATCATCATAGAACTCATCATCATCAAGCTCTTCCTCCTCAACCTCAAAATCAGCATCTTCTTCAAAGTTATCACTATCATTTTCCGAATTGACTTCGTTTAGCATGCGTTGAATAAACGAGAGGTCTGCACAAGAATAATCAATTGCTAACGGTCTCGGTTGGCCAGGAATCCGATGCACAGGAAAGTACTCTAAAGAAGGTATTTCATTAGAAGGTTCAATTAGTACATCATCAGATACAGACTCTGACCCCGGTCCTATTGGTTCTATTGATGGACCGGCGGGAACAGACTCCCCTGGACCAATAGACCGGGTCTCAAACTCCCTAAACCTATCCTCTAATTGTGTGATTCTAGACGTTTGAGCTTCAATTTGGGCGGCT